>JZKD02S1201766.1:8130-25932 GCA_000966675.3 Picea glauca
AGGTTCGACTAGCCCCTACAACACGCCTGCAACCTTGTCTACCACAACATGGACACCATCATAAGATGGAATATAACACAAAATAATGCCCATAGTTGATTGAGAAATGTGAAGCACATGAAAGGAGGTAGCATGGAAATAACATGGTGAATTCATAACTAAGGATCCTCAAAGGTGGTGCAGGTGGCTACTGCTATACAGACATCACTATTATGAGCATGGGAGGAAATAAAATAGGCATAGATGTTGGTACTACGAGTCTTACACAAATCTAAAAAGATCCTGTGGAAACTCCAACATTTGATACAACCTGTTATCCCCATTTTGTGGATAACTAAGGATATTATGTCTTGAGGCACTTAGGTTGCAGATATGGAGTGCCAAGAGACCACATGACCAATAATATCCTTTTGCACAACTAGAGACCCACATCACCACCATACTGACCCGACACTTGCTCATCATCCACACCAGCTTGACACCATAGGTCACTTGGGTCTTGCTCCATCCGGTACAAGTCAGGTATGATGGTGGGTATCATTTTAATATTTGAGGCATTCTGGCTTGTATATCATAGGTTATTTTTTATTATGAGACATCTTCTTTGGAAACTATGCATTTTACCTTGTTTAAATGCTGGTGGTTGGATTGGGGCACTCAAGTAGATGGTCACCCTTAGGATGTGGGTGTTTTTGGGAGCTTCTTTTTGTTAGCACTAGGAATCACCCTCAGATTGCAGAGAGGATAAGCCCAGTACCCATCGGGTTATATGTAAATGTAAACGAGTGTTTAAAAAATCAAATGGATAAGACTATGGATAATAATGTTCTAACTCAGAAATTTTTGCTAGCATGCACACGCAATTGAGGTCTTGATGAACTTCAGTTAGTGAATGGGAGTAAAAGTGAATAGAAGGAAGAATTTGGTGAGGGAAATGTAGAAGTCTTCTATTGAGATCAGGGCTTCAAGCAGCCTAAGGAGGAAAAGCTCAAACACAATATCTTCTTGAATTCAAAGTTTAAAGAACACTGAAGAACATCATAACAATACCGTAATCAAACATTCATCATAATACATCTATAACAATCTCATGTGAATCATTTAATCATGAAAACTTTAGTATAAGAGGCAATAAGATGGAATAAGAGAAACTGACTTATATTAATAAAAAATTCTCAAGTCCAGTACATAACCAGAGAACCAGTATGCTTAATCAAAATATTACAATAAGGGAGCCCAACTCAACCATTCGAACCCTCTAAATCATTTGGAATATCTATTTATAACAAAAATGGAAGGCAACAACTAGAGGTGAGAGTTGGCCTTCCTCCCATAGGATTCTCCAAATCAGTTATTCAATCAAACACCTGTGCTAACATCTATTTAAAAAAATGCTATAAAAAAGGGAACATGTTGGCAACCAATCCAACAAACTTTAATTGACATTGTCTTAATTGATGTACATCCCTTTCCATACTAAGTGTCATGTAGAGGTTGTATGTTGTTATCATGATACCACCTATGATCTTATCTCTTATCCACATCATCAGCCACCCAAAAGAGTGATAAACTCGAACCCCTTGATTCCAGGTGCCAGTTGGTAGCACCATTCAGTAGCGCGCTAGGTAGCGAGTTTTTGTAGCACCCTTGCAAAATACTCTGCACATTTCGTAGCACATATCCAAAACAAGCCTGCAGAATTGGTAGCGCTGAGCTTGTATATCTCTGTGTAATTGGTAGCGTCGAGCCTATGTATCTCTGCGGAATTGGTAGTGCCATCAATGAAATGGTCCTGCAGAATTGGTAGCACCCATCATCAAAATGAATTTGGTAGCGCCACTGTAATATATCCCTGTGGAATTTGTAGCACCATCGTTAAGTTCAACTTATGAGAGTTGGTAGTGCTCCTGTGTACTTCGGCTAGAATATTTCGTATCACTTTAGGTAGCAGAATGACATGACATGCTATATAGATAATTCTGCAGCGCCATGGTGCTACAAAATGTCTGTGCTCTTCTGTATGATGAGACTAAATAAGAATATTGAGTTGATAGGTTAGAAGCCTGTAGATGCCTATATAGGTGGCAAAAATTATTCATCCTTGATCACTTACTCTTGCAAAAAGAGGCCATTCTAAAAAATGGAGCTTATATCCCCCCAATCATTTCATCAACCTAGCACTCCTCGTTGTGGAAGGAGGGCTTCCTTTTGACACAACAACATGTTTTTCTTTTGTAGTGAGATGCTTCTTGATTGCAGGTGTGCTTTTCTTCACTACTGGTTCCTCTCTTTCAATGGCAGCTTCAACCAACACATTCAAATTCCTCTGGGCCACTTCATCCTTGAAGTGTTGCAGTTTTGCCTTGAGTTTTCTATTTTGAGACCGAAAGCCTCTGTTTTTCCTATAGAGGTTCTTGAATTGCTTATGGAGAGACTGGGCTCTTCTTGTTGCAAATCTTGCTAAATCAAGGGTATTGCTATACATATCCATAAGCTCCTTCATCTTAATTCTTTTAGATAAAAATTCTGCCTTCAAATGAGCAACCTCCTTCTTGGCCTCCCTGAGCTGTCTAATCAATCTTTTGAAGGTGTGATTGCTAAGTGGAGTGCTAATATTGATAACCTCAACAGGCTTCTTCATGATTTCACCTTCCTGTTTCTGCTGTACAGGGGCTCTGTCTATCACCTCAATAGGCTTCTCAATGCCTTTGCCCTTATCTTTCTTTTTCTTTAGATTAGAAACCTTGTGTAGGACTTGTACTTCAACAACCTCCTTGAGGGATGCTGATCTAGTAAAAGGATTCCTGACCTTTGTGCTAGCTACTGGAGAAAGTGAAGATAAATGCAATTTTCTTCCCTTCTTGGTTGTAGCTTTAGTGGATGAGGGGACCTCTTCCAATTCTGGTGCAGATGGAAGTGAAAAGTCTCTCTGTGGAGAATGATAAGCCTCCCTCTCTACTTCTTCAACTTCCTTAATAACCTCTTTGTCTTGAGCAATGGAATTACTCTTGATTTTCTTGCTTGTTCCCGCTGGAGAATCTCTAATAGATGACAAAAGACTTTGTATCTTTGACTGAGGAGTTGAAGCTATGTCCAACTTCACGTGAGAAAAAACAATGAATTGTTTCCAAGGGATGTTCCTCTTCCTCAATTCTTCCAAAACCAACATTCTGATCAATCTACAGTGAAAGACACTAGTGTCCACATCCTTGGATTTGGCTTGGACTCTATCAGACATTTTCCCCATGCTCCTCAACAAGTAGAAATGGATATTCATTTCATCTTTACCAGTAAAATGAAGCAGAAGCCTTATATGGTACTGGTATAACATATTAAACCTTCCCTCACATGTGAAGTATCTTTGGATGATATTCAACATCTTGTCAAAATCTTCAACTAGATGACTTCTAGGCACTCCCTTGGACAAGTTGCCAGTCTGATAATCTGGTTTAAGGAATTCCTTGGAGAAGGAAACATTTAAAGTGATGGATTTAAACCATCTCTCCCCAGTGTTAGGAGTCCATGTGGCTGCTGCAATAGAGGCTTTAAACACCTCAAACTCCAGATCTCCTACCTTAGTCTTAAGGCCATCAAAATGTAAGGAAAATTGCCTTGCCACTTCAGGATGTCCCCTCTGCATGTTTTGGAAAAAAGAGAGGCAACACACCCTTTGAAAAACTTCTCTAACCATTGGCTCTGCATCAAATAGGTGCATGTCTGAGGGTTCAGTTCTGACCACAGTTCCTCCCTTGTGAGATTTCTTCTTCTGAGGTGTCTCCATGGGTCAAGACGAGGGATCAAAAGCTATGGTGTAGTGAAGTTTTTGGGAGCAAACAAAGGCAGACTTCAATGGGAGAATGATAATGAATAATGGCTTCTCTTTCCTACGATTCTCCTCTAACTCACCTTGTTTTGATAGAACACTGTTTTGATGGGTTTTGAAAGGAAAGAAATGCAATTTCCCCTCCCCTTACTGTCTGTAGATCTCAAATTGAAGAATGATAATATAGTGAAAAGAAAATTGCTGCAATGGTCTTTGAATACCTGGCAAATAACAATCCAATCCAAATAGCAGAGAAAACAGGGGGAATGTAGCGAGGTTTCAACAACGTTTTTTGGTAGCGCAATACACACACAAGGAATAAGAGTTTTCACGGGAACTCAACACTCATGAGCAAGATGAATTGGTGTCTTGATAACTGAAAACCAGGTGATAATGACTGTAAGTCAGTGAGAGGGAAAATATGGATGGAGAGGGATGAAGGAGGGAGCATTTTGCAAAAATGGTCGCTACCAAAACTCAGACAATAACTATCACAAGAATTCTCTATCTGGAGGAGTAACGACAATCTAAGGCTCTGCAACCGATTATGAGACCACCATGACCACCTCAGCTTCCAAAGCTGCCTTAGCAGCTGATCCCGTAGCGCTTTCTGCAACTGGTATGAACTAGCAGTTTCAATAACGCCGAGTTTGAGAACATTCAAATCTTTGAAACCGTTAGCAAACTCATTAAAACCAATTTTTTGAATACATATTTTAACGAACCATGGTGCTGAAAACAAGGTAGAACATGACCTCAACGAAATGATGACGAATCATGGCAAGGAATAAAGGACAAGGAGTGTGCTACGAAAACTCCTAGTGAGTTGGCAACGCTCTTTTTCAAAAGGATGATTTGACCACCTTTAATCGGACATAGGGACAACATGCCAAGGATATAAAGGTATGAGTGAAAAGAGTGACATGTCAAGTCATGTAGGTCATGGGATGGGTTAGGCTTGGTGTCAAGTCATGAGGTGAGTCAAAACCATAAGCCATAAAATGAACCTAGGCTAAAAATCTATGTGAGGGCCAAAAAATGAGCCAACACTCAAGCCTTTATTTGTTCAAGCTAACCTAAGTAAATCACACTAAGAAAATAAAACAAATTTGAAGTCTAAAGGCTAATTTTTTTAAAACTAAGGGCTAAAAGACCTAAGGCAACTTAGTGTGATAACACTTTTGATGAGTCATTGTGCCACTTTGTAATATTCCAGATATAAAAAATATGCAGAACATAAATAAAATGCTAGAAATGGTAGATGAACAACAATATAACCAGAACAACACCACAATAATACCAATATGATACCAAAATAACACCAGAAAGAACACTTAGATTACTGAGAGCAATGTTCACTTGCCTCTTTGAGGGGGAAACCTCCAGTAGAGAAGATCTCTATTACAATAATATCCAAGACAAAAGTTCTCATACCCTCGACTCTTATTTATACTAAATATGTCTAGCAAAAAAACCATCTAGAGGAAGATCCTTCTAGAAGTACAAGCTTCTATTAGGTCTTCTTACATTTGACTTATTCTTCCTTATTGCTAGGCCCTATTAACATTGACCTTTATTGCATCGGAATATATTATTCTACCTATGTGAGGGGTTAGGTCCCTAACATGTCCTCCCCCTTAAAAACAACCTTGTCCTCAAGGCTTGAGATGTGGAAATTGTTGCAGAATGGTAGCTGGTTCCCAAGTGGCATCTGTTGGGGTTGTATCTTTCCACTAGACTAATACTTCCTTGATGGTTCGTTGACGCAGACGATGCTCACACTGGTCCAAAACTGCCTTTGGTTGTAGCCAAATGGAGCCTTCTTCGTCCAACTCAGGAAGGTTGGTTTGAGTTTGGCACTTAGTTCCAATCACCTTCTTTAAGCAGTAGCTTGCAATGAATAGGCAAAGCTAACTGATAGGCCACCTGTCCCACACGCTTGAGAATGGTATAAGGACCATAAAATTTGGGAGGCAGTTTTTGAGAATCGTCAGCCTTGAGAGAATTTTGCTTGTAAGGTTGTAGTTGAAGAAACACCTGATCCCCTTCTACAAATTGATGTTCAGAGCGACCTTGATATGCTTGTTGCTTCATGCAATTCTAGGCCATGACGAAATTCTCTTTGAGGGTACGGAGAATAGCCTCTCGAACTGTAAGTGTTTGGTCAACTGCTTGGACCTTCGAGACACCTGGTAAATATGAGAGAACTGAAGGTGG
The DNA here is from genome assembly GCA_000966675.3 of Picea glauca. Taxonomy (NCBI): domain Eukaryota; kingdom Viridiplantae; phylum Streptophyta; class Pinopsida; order Pinales; family Pinaceae; genus Picea; species Picea glauca. The sequence continues at coordinate 14,171 of JZKD02S1201766.1, forward strand.
CTTTTGTCCATATACTGCTTCAAAAGGGGTCATGCGAGTAGCTGTATGGTATGAAGTGTTGTACCACCATTCAACTAGTGGTAACCATTGAGTCAATTGAGTTTGATTTTTTGATGCAAAACACCTCAAACATGTTTCCAAACACTTGTTGACAACTTCAGTTTGACCATCAGTTCGGGGATGATAAGCTATGCTGAGATGCAATTGGGTGCCTTGTAGCTTGAACAAGTCTTGCCAAAAATTGCTAGTGAAAGTTGGGTCACGATCATAAACAATAGAATGCGGCATGCCATGAAGCTTGAAGATCTGATCCATGAAAAATGAGCCACAATGGATGTTGTAAATGGGTGTTGAAGAGCACAAAAATGAGCATACTTGGAAAGGAGATCAACTACCACCATGATGCATGATTTATCGCCCGATTTAGGTAAGCCTACAATAAAATCCATAGAGATATCCTGCCAAATAGCAGGTGGAATTGAAAGCGGTTGAAGTGTGCCCGAAGATTTGACTATTTCGCCCTTATTGTGTTGACATACATCACATTCAGCCACAAAATTATGAACGTCCTATTTCATACCATCCCAGAAAAAAGAGCGTTTGATTCTATCATAGGTTTTGGTAAACCCGGAGTGCCCAGCTGTGGGTGTAGCATGAAGCTTAGAAAGTACCGTGGATTTAAGTTTTGACTGTTTACTTAAATACAAACAGGCTTTGTATCAAAGCTCATCATGGAGCCAAGAGTACCCTAGGGAAACTGGAGAATTGGACTGCAATTATTGTATTAGATGCGAACTTTTGGGATCGTGTAGCCATTCTTGGCGAACGACTTTGAGCCAATATGGTACAATGAAGGAGAGAGAAAAAAGGGAACCTTCATCTTCATATTTTCGAGAAAGTGCATCCACAACCACATTGTCTTTGCCTTTCTTATAAATGATCTCGTAATCATATCAAAAGAGCTTAGTCACCCATTTTTGTTGCTCTGGGGAGGAAATGCATTGTTCTAGAAAATACTTGAGGCTTTGATGATCTGTCTTAATTTGGAAGCGTTTCCCCAATAGATAAGGGCGCCAAAGATCAATGACATGCAGAATATCCAACATTTCCTTTTCATAGATTGATTTACCCAAATTTCATCCAGACAATTGTTTGTTGGTAAAGGCCAAAGGTCGACCCACTTGCATAAGGACAATGCCAATTCCTTTTGCCGAAGCATCACATTCCAGGGCAAAGGTCTTTGTGAAATCAGGAAGGGCCAGGACTGGAGTGGTGCACATGGCTATCTTCAAGGTTTGAAAATCCTGAGCAACTACTAGAGTCCAAGTTAAAGAATTCTTTTTAAGTAGTGTAGTGAGAGGTGCCACAATCTTTCCATAATTCTTAACAAAATTGCGATAATAACCTGTTAAGCCCAGAAATCCAAGCAAGATTTTGAGAGTCTTTCGGTGAGGCTAGTCTTGCATAGCTTCAATCTGTTTAGATCCACCATGACGCCATCCTTGCCAACAAGATGACCTAAGTACTTGACTTCTGAGGTGTAAAAAGAACATTTAGATTGTTTCAGGAAAAGTTGGTGTTGAGAGAGTAGATGGAGAACTCGATCCACATGAGCAAGATGGTCTATCCAGGTTTTTCTATGGATAAGGATATCATCAAAGAAAACTAAGACAAAATGACAAAGAAAAGGATGAAATACATGATTCACGAGGCTTTGGAAAGTGGAGGGAGGATTACACAAGCCAAAGGGCATGACCAAAAACTCATAGTGGCCCTCATGAGTTCTAAAGGTAGTCTTAGGAATGTCTGCCTCTTTCATACGGATCTAGTGGTAGCTAGAACGAAGATCAATTTTAATAAAGAACTGGGCGCCACTCAATTCATCCAAGAGGTCATCAATGACAAGAATGGGAAATTTGTCTTTAATGGTGAGTTTGTTGAGGGTGAAAAAGTCAGGACACATGTGCCAAGAGCCTTCTTTATTCATGACCATGACCACAGGAGAAGAGTAGGGGCTTGTACTAGGGCGGATAACACCCGCGTTAAGCAGTTCTTAAACCATTTTTGCAATTTCATTTTTTTGGGAAAAGAGGTGACGATAGGGACAGATATTGGGAGGAAGGCTTCCTGGGACAAGGGGAATGGAATGATCATGAACACCACGGGAAGGAGTGATTCCCTAGGGAGTGGAAAAAACTACTTGATGTTTAGAGAGTATGGATTGGAGGTCCTGCGACACAGAGGGTGTCTCAGTTGCTTGTATGGCATGGAGTTGGGAAATAACGCCAAAATGACCTTTTTTGAGCAGCTTTTCCATGCGATGGGAACTAATAATCTCAGGAGAACCGACAACGATGCCCTGAAACTTATATTATTGGCCCTCATAGTCGAATTGCATGGTTAATTCCTTAAAATCCATGAGAATGGTAACCAAAGTCCTTAGCTAGTCTACACCCAACACAATGTCACAACCGCCCATGTCGATAGCAAACATATGAGATTTCAGGTGGTAGTCACCAATCAGAGACACACATTTTCACAATGCCCTCCACATTTCATGGACCCGCCATTGGAAATCATGATTTGGAAATTATTGACTGCACAAATATAGAAATTAGTTTCTTGGGAAATGCAACGATGAATAAAATTATGGGTGCTTCCACTATCAACAAGAATGATGACCTTCCTATGCTTGATGTAGCTAATTAGTTTGAGGGTTTGGGGAGCAAAGAAGCCAGTGAGAGCATTGAGGGAAATAACCAGTTCTACTTCGGGAGGGTGTGAGGGAGGGGTTATGTCAGTTGGTTCAGGTGACACAAACACAATGGGAGCTTCAACATCCTCTTCTGAAACATCCTCTGAGATGACCATAAAAAGATTTTGTTCCTTACACTTGTGTCCCAGAAAATATTTGTCATCACAATTATAACAAAGGCCTTTGAGTTGGCGTTCAACCATTTCGGCCCTAGTCAATTTTTGGATCTTTAGTGGAGTAGAAGGAGGAGTGGAATTTACTGGTTTAGTGCGAGGAATAAAGGAGGGTTTCTGGTTTTAAGAAGAGACAACCTGTTGTGCTTCCTTATCTCTTTTAGTAGCCTCCACCCAACTTTGATGTCGATCCATGAGGACATGGGCACGAATCTCATCCTTGAGTCCACTGATAAAACATTCGAGGAAAAAAAGCATTAGACATGCCCTCTGTATGAAAATCCAGTCGCTCAAAAGAAACTATAAAGTCTTCCACTGTGCCAGATTGTTTCAACTTTTTCAAACGGCCTAAATGGTTGGTCTCAGTGTCAAAGTGTTCATAAATATTTGCCACAAAGTATGTCCAAGAAACATACCCTTGACGGGCAGTTTTTCTCCATTGACAACATTGCCAATGTTCTTGATCTAGGTGGAGAACACCATACCAAAGTTTGGCCAAATCATCTGTAATGTCATACAAAGAGAAACAATGTTCCATTTGAGTTACCCAACCAGTGGGATCTAAGCCATCAAATTTGGTCACATCAACACGCGGAAGGCATAGGTCACACTGAAAGTGATGGGGCTGATACTTATGGGAATGAGAGTAAGTTTCATCTTCGGTATGCAAAGGTGGGTAAGATAAAGCGGTATCTGCAGGGATATGCAACTTGATGCAGATCATTGAAGCGACAGATTCAAGCTGGGTAGTAATGTCTTATTTGAGGTCTTCTTTGAGTTCCTCGATTGAGGCGACGATGGAGGAATCCATGTTTTTATTGATGATGGAAATATTGGCACTGAGTTATCTCACTTCTTCTTGGGTCTCTGTGAAATTAGATTGCAAGGCATTGAAGCGAGCTTCCAAGTCTTGGCTACAGGTATGGGCCATGATGACGAGGAAACCAAAAAGGCACAGGTGGGGTCAAAAAAATTGTTGAAAAATGATAGGTATGAATGTGATAAGGGCAAAGAGATAAATTCAATGGAATAGGTCTCAAATAATGGTGCAACAAAATCCAATATTTTTTTTTTTTTAACACCCGTGGAGCTATAATTTGGTTTGAAAAATACTGCAGTGATGAAATGCCCAAATTCTTAATCATGAAGAAATATGTAGTGATTTGGCAACTCAAATGCAGGAGACACAATTGCGCGGCAATAGATCTTGTCTATTTTGTTTTTTGTTTTCGTCCCCAAAGGTTAGGTATTCAAGGGTTCTACAGACAAGGGTTTGCCATGTGCTATAGCTCTTTGATATACATGTGGAGTCCAACAGTAGTACTCAACCCAATATCTCAAGGCACCAACTAAGGAGGCTAGACCGTGCCCTTAGCTGTACTACCCAACTACCCAAGTACTAGAGAGTATCTTCCCTAGTGTTTCTCTCGGTGGCACTATAACAGTTAGGCGGTCGATTGGTTTATCTAAAGAGGGCTTCAGGAAATATAGGCCGATCTATATACAGGTGTTTTTTGATGCACTACCACTCGAAGGGGTACCAATAGGGGTTACAAGGGTGGCCAACATATGTGCGCTTAAGTACCACTTGTATTTCCTGCGTGTATGAATCCCCAACTGCGGGTTTATTCGTGTAACAACAGATATCTGTAGCTTAAAGACGCTGTAATATGTCTCTACCCTGATAAAAAAAAATAATCCATAATTTTCTGCCGAGGAAAGTGATCTAATACCACTTGTAATATTCCAGATATAAAAAATATGCAGAACAAAAATAAAATGCTAGAAATGGCAGATGAACAACAATATAACCATAACAACACCACAATAATACCAATATGATACCAGAATAACTCCAGAAAGAGAACTTAGATTACTGAGAGCAATGCTCACTTTCCTCTTCAAGGGGGAAACCTCTAGCAGAGCAGAGCTCTATTACAATAATATCCAAGACAAAAGTTCTCATACCCTCGACTCCTATTTATACTAAATATGTCTATCAAAAGAACCATCTAGAGGAAGATCCTTCTAGAAGTGGAAGCTTCTATTAGGTCTTCTTACATTCGACGTATTCTTCCTTATTGCTAGGCCTTATTGATATTGACCTTTATTACATCATAATATATTATTCTACCTACGTGAGGGGTTAGGTCCCTAACACACTTCCGACCATACTTACAACTTTCCATCATTATTTCCTGTCATGACATCATCTCTTGGGATTTTGGGGTAGAATGACCCTAGAAGGGACCATTCCACGTTTCATGGGAAGAAGGGGTTGAAGGCCCAGAGAGGAGTTAGCTTGCAAAAGATAAAATCCTAATGAAAGAACCTTCCATATGCTTCAACCAGGGGATCTCGAGAAAGCAATGAAAAGCTTCTCCGCAAGAAAATAAGGACCCCATGAAAAGAATAAATAAAAATTCTTGAAGGATCAGTTGAGGATAGGGGGTCTCATCATGAGCCAACCTATCACGTCCATGGGTATCTAACGATCTGAAATTACCATTTCTGGCCATCACACCAGGGTAATCGCTCTCAGTTGCATGGATGAGGGAAATGGGGTCTCATCACGATCCAACCTTCTCATTTTAGTGAAAGTACTTGTGGGTGACACTGTCGATATATAGTCACCACGCCAGGGCAATGACCTCGAACTCTCCCTATGCTATATTGAAAGAAAATACAAAGAAAGAAAGATAAAAGGCAATTGGTGGGCTTGGAAAAATGCAGTATGGACAAAGGTGTGACACACCCTCCACAAAGGCATCCATAAATGAGATACTATGGACCCTTGCATATCATGAACCCCATGCCCATTGAGTTCTTCCCCCATCCATTTCATTTCAGTCACATGACTCCCATAGGGTTGTTCCCAGACTTAGGTGGTTTGATCCATTGAAAAGAAGTACCATGCCAACCCACCCACAACCAAACTTGGCAAAACATCTAGTTTCTTAAGCACATGTTTGTATGATGTAGTCCTAGTATACATGATTTAATGGATCTTTTTTTGACTTGATTCACTCATCATGATCCTTTGAATTGAGATCTGTGGAGGCTGTATCCATTTGTCTTGCATGTACAGGTTGGTAGCGAATTTTGGAAGAACAAGCCTAGCTTAGGATTCCATGAAGGCAAGCAGCCCACAAGATGGATGACATAGGACCACATGCTGGATGATAGAGAGATGCTATGAGAGGCCCATGAGACAACTATATAGACATAGCCCACCATTTACATGCCAAACGACTTGCCTAGAAGTGGCAAAACGTCAATCCCTAGGGGCTTGACGTCACATTTGAGGGGCATATGGTGGTTGATGATGAATCAAAGCATGGAACATGGAATTTTGAGGTGGAGAGGATTCAGATGATTGTCGGATGGCCTTTGGAGGCCCTACTTTGCAGCCTAGCTCCAACGACTTGATCAATTTTCCAAAACTTCCTCCTTCAAGGAATGATGTCACCTTTGTTTTAGGGTTTTCTTTGTGCAAAAGTGAAATTAAAGAGAATTTTTAAATATTATCTTTGTAAAGGGGAAAGATTAGGGCTGTTAACCACAATATTGTGTTTTCCCTAATATTATGTGGACAAACTATGTTAGCTACATTTTGTATAAATAGAGATCATAAGATCTCATTTTCATAAAATAACTCTCCATTGTGAGAGGCTCTTGGATTGATGTTTTTGCTCTCTTTAGCTAGTTCTCTCTCTTGTGGTTTTGCTTATGGATATGTCTTGGTTATGGTTGATGGAGATGGTGTTCTAGCCTTGGAAGGCTTTCTTCATTTCTTTTTTGGTGGTTAGTCTATCTTTTATTGCCTTTTAATACTTGAAGGTGCCATTTATTTCATTGTTTTATCATTTGTACAAGTTGAAGGTTCTATTTTCTTGAGCCGAGTAGGGAGAATAAGGAAATACACCCCTAATTTTGTTTCCACCATTTTATTGCTAAGGGAATGTTGCTACATAAGGGTTTACTAAGAGAAGTATAATTGCATACACCCTCCTAGTTAAAACCCTAGCTAAGAGCAGCTTGCCTTGGGGAGTAAAAGGGTTTACACCCCCAAGGAAGTAGCCTATCTAGATTATTCATATTCTCTTGACTCCATTAACCCTTTATTAAAGGCACTAGTCATTTACTTATTGCAAGGGAGAAATAAATTTTTGCCTTGGTGCAGATCATCGAAGCGATAGATTCAAGCTGGGTAGTAATGTCTTGTTTGAGGTCTTCTTTGAGTTCCTCAATTGAGGCAGTGATGGAGGAATGCATGTTTTTATTGATGGTGGAAATATTGGCATTGAGTTGTCTCACTTTTTGTTGGGTCTTTGTGAAATTAGATTGCAAGGTATTGAAGCAAGCTTCCAAGTCTTGGCTACGGGTATGGGCCATGATGACGAGGGAACCAAAAAGGGGCGGGTGGTGTCAAAAAATTTCCTGAAAAATGATAGGTATGAATGTGATAAGAGCGAAGAGATAAATCCAATGGAATAGGTCTCAAATAATGGTGCAACAAAATCCAAACTTTTTTTTTTAACACCCACAGAGTTATACTACAGTCTGAAAAATACTGCAATGATGAAATGCCCAAATGCTTAATCAGGAAGAAATGTGTAGTGATTTGGAAAATCGAATGTAGGAGACACAGTTGCATGGAAATAGATCTTGTCTATTTTGTTTTTTGTTTCCGTCCCCAAAGGTCAGGTATTCAAGGGTTTTCCCTGTGCTATAACTCTCTGATATACGTGCGAAGTCCAATAGTAGTACTCGGCCCAATATCTCAGGGCACCAAATAAGGAGGCTAGACCGTGCCCTTATCTGTACTACCCGACTACCCAGGTACTAGAGAGTATCTTCCTGAGTGATGTTCTCGGTGGCACTATAATAGTCAGGTGACCGATCAGTTTATCTAAAGAGGGCTTCAGGAAATTTAGGCTGATCCGTGTACATGTGTTGTCTGATGCGCTACCACTCGAAGGGGTACCAACAGGGGTTACAAGGGTGGCCAACATATGTGTGTTTAAGTACCACTTGTATTTCCTACGTGTATGAATCCTCGACCGCGGGTTTATGCGCGTAACGACATATTTCTATAGCTTAAAGACGCTGAAATACGTCTCTACCCTGAAAAAATAAAATTAACCCACATTTTTTTGTCGAGGAAACTGCTTGTTGAGCCTCTAAATTGACATCCCCACTACCCTATTATACTCCTCATCTATACCTTTTTTTTCTTACCTAATCTTGGATAAATGACAAAGAACACTACCATTAGCCATTGATGAGGTCATAAGGTAAAGTATAATTAATTCATGCATTTTTGTGGTTTATTGAGCTAGGAGACTAAATGTTTCATGTACTAATGTTTTAATTTTCCACTTGTAACCTTTGACCTCTAGATGAGTCCAACCTTTCTGTACCAGCTCAACCATCTGGTACTTATGCGCTAGATTGACACTGTCTGAATCCAGTACCAAGCGCACCTTCCATTCAGATCCGGTATCGAACCATCCACTATCGCGATCTGGTACCAATGACCGCAAATTGTTCTAGTCCGGTACCAACCACTTGCATACTGTTCGGATCCGGTACCATTTACCAAATCTCACCTGTCACGATCCGGTACCAATACAAGAAGCAAAATATACCAAGTTTAGCTCCAGATCGTGCCCAAGATAATTGTTGGATGTTTGTTGAATCATCAAAGCTCTAGCAAGGTTATGTTAAGCTAGTTTGTTAATTGCTTCATCCTCATACACTTCGTGTCATGAGGATGAAGCTTAAAATATGTAACCGACTATAAAAATTTGACAATTGACTGATCTGCTAAATATTTCACCTCCTTGTGTTTCATGACTAGGACTGTTTAAATAGTCATGGCAAGGATGGTGGAGGTAGTAGAGAGTTAACATAACACAGTATATGAAGCAATGTTACATATTGCAGAACATATTTTGAGTTGAAGTTTAATAGAAGGATGTCATTTATTTCCAGGTCTTGATCATTTATGAATGAATGTGAGTTGAGTTGTTAGCATAATTTAATTCTATGTTTTGAAATTTGAGTAAGAGGAATGCGTGGATTGAAAGAAAGCTTATTGTAGACTCCAGTCGCTGACCTGTTGAAGCAACAAGGGCCCACCACCCAACAAAGGTCGTCATCCTTATAGATTAGTGTTAGCATTTGATTTCAATAGTATAAATGTTAGACTAGTTGAAGCTTTGATCTTTTCAGATGATAGCAGCATAGTTCAGTTTAGGTTTCGATTGCTTAGAGATCTTTTTTTCATATGCTCTGTTTTTGTTTTTATGAATTTGATTTCATTTCATGGACATAAATGTTGGCAACAGTAGTCATACATATTTGAAGGAGAACTAGTGAAGTTCACAACAACACATTGTGAACCACAACATACTCAATATATTGACTATTGAACTACCCATGCTATGTCTTGATGATTGATGTGTGATTTCCCTTTCAGAAGTGTGATTGCATAGTTAGTTTTCTGGGTCAGATAGTAGAGTTGATCTGTCAAAAGAACTCCATCTCATACTTGTATGTGCCATAATGGAGTAGATAGCCTCTCTGTGAAAGACAACCAAAGTGTGTTTTGATTTGCTAGTTTGTTTTGTTTCCAACGTGCATAATCTAGAATAGTTCTATACTCATGACATTAGAATTACCTTCCTTATTGGTGTCTTGTAACTCTATAGATTACAAATCCTAGATTGATAATTAATGAGTGCATTATATTACACATATAAGTAGCACAACATTTTGGCGCCATTGCCGGGGAGTTGCAAATGATAAGAAGTGATTTTTAGCTTAGATTGTTTGCATAGTTTTTGAATGATTTTAAAGGCTGCTTGAGGGAGGAGGATAAAACATTTAAGATGCAAGTGAAGAGCCACGTGGCCACTAGAGTGGGGTTCCTCGAAGCCAGGTTGCCTTCTTACCTTCTAGATAGAATTAGGATTTCAATTCAGTTAAGAATCAAATTTTCATTTTATGATTAGATACAGAGATAATAAGGGTAGATTTGTAAGCTCTAAAGATTCAAAAACAACCCCCCCCACTAATCCAACTGACACTGGTGCAGGAAAAATTCCACTAGGAGAAAGTTCAAGGGGAGCCAACGAGGCTCCAGAAGAAGAACCTAAAATGGAAGAATCAACATTGGGGCGGGCAGAACATGAATTTGCTGGACGTTCAGGACACACAAAAAATCCAGTTTCTGAACCATCTATCATTGGAATGGTAGAAGAAGAATGAAATGCAGCCATTGAGACTGAGACCTTTGGGTTTCCAATCTTGGATATTTCCAGAAACATCAACATGAAAAACATCCCACTATCATCGTTACCCACTTTTAGAGGTATGTCAACTGAAGATCCAGACTTATTCTTATTCGACTTTGACATATTATGTAGAAGCTATAACTACTTAGACGATGCCCAAAAACTTAAGCTCTTTCCTGCTACAATGAAGGATTCAGCCTTAAGATGGTTCATGAGCTTAGGAGAAAATACAATCCTCTCTTGGGATAAGATGAAAGACACATTTTTATGAAAATACCAAGACTATTGTAAGGATAATGCTAAAAATGAAATTTTTAAAATGCAACAAACAGAGGATGAAAGCCCTGAAGACTACTTAGAAAGGTTCTTATACAACTACCAGAAATCAAAATTATTCACCACAGACCCAGCTGTAGTAAGAACCATATTTTTGAAGGGTATTAGAGATGACTGCATAGAAGTTTTAAATTTGTTAAGTTCAGGAGATGTGCAACAAAATCCTTTTGCAAAGATTGCAGATTACTATAGAAGATACTCAAGAGGACAAGCTAAAACAGGCAAAGCACCAAGAGATTCTTTTAGCAGAAATACAAGACAAATATCAGGAACTGTCACCAGAATTGAGTTAGGAAACTTATTAGAGAACTTTAAAACATACATCTTGAGCACAATCAATAACCAATTAGATACCCTAAAACTGAAAAAGAAACAAGAAGAAGAGACTGTTTTAACAATCTTTTGTCCTAGATGCCGAAAGAAGCATGGTGAGAAAGAATGTCCATTAAATGTCATAGAAATCTGTGGCCTATGTACACTAGAGCACCCCACATCTGAGTGTCCAACTTTTCTTGAACTATAAGCCATGTATAGGGGAGGAGGAGTCTCACAAGAACAATCATACCCTTCCAGAAGACCTTAGAGAGCACAAAACCCCAATGCATTTTATGACCCTAATGCACAGTATCAACAACAACAATGGGGTCCTCCCCCAATGACCTATCCATAATGGACACCTCAACAAGCTCAAACTCAACCTTGGCAACAAGGTTGGAGGGGGCATGTGTATGGAAATCCCTCTTACCCTACATATCCATAGTATCCTACAAACATTTCCCAATTACTACCTGGATTTAACCCACCACAGATGCAAGCTTTACTCCCACCTCCTATACAATAGCAATTTACAACCCCCTTGAACCCTAACCAACAACAACAAGTACCTATAAATGCCAATCAACAACCACAAAACCAAGTTGCCCACAACCCTCCAAGACCAACAACAATCACTGCCCAGCCAATCCCTAACCCCAATAATCGACCCACCCAACCTGTGCAGAATACATAAGTTCAAACCTTTCCCACCTATGAAATTCAACTACGATAAGGGAAAACTGTAAATCAATCAAATCCTAGAGTAATAATTCAGAAAGAAAATGATAATCATTCTGAGGAAGAAAACACTCAAACCACCCCTGTAGAAGAAGAGACTTCCCCTCCTATTCCAATCACTTCTCAGTCTGTACGAGTACCTCA
>JZKD02S1201766.1:36512-88719 GCA_000966675.3 Picea glauca
TTGAAGCGGCAAGGGCCCACCGCCCAACAAAGGTCAGCATCCTTATAGATTAGTGTTAGGAGTTGATTTCAATAGTATAAATGTTAGACTAGCTGAAGCTTTGATCTTTTCAGATGATAGCAGTATAGTTCAGTTTAGGTTTCGATTGCTTAGAGATCTTTTTTGCATATGCTCTGTTTTTGTTTTTATGAATTTGATTTTGTTTCATGGACATAAATGTTGGCAGCAGTAGTCAAACATATTTGAAGGAGAACTAGTGAAGTTCACAACAACACATTGTGAACCACAACATACTCAGTATATTGACTATTGAACTACCCATGCTATGTCTTGATGATTGATGTGTGATTTCCCTTTCAGAAGTGTGATTGCATAATTAGTTTTTTGAGTTAGATAGCAGAGTTGATCTATCAAAAGAAATCCATCTCATACTTGCATGTGCCATAATGGAGTAGATAACCTCTCTGTGAAAGACAACCAAAGTGCGTTTTGATTTGCTAGTTTGTTTTGTTTCCAGCATGCATAATCTAGAATAGTTCTATACTCATGACATTAGAATTACCTTCCTTACTGGTGTCTTGTAACTCTGTTGATTACAAATCCCAGATTGATAATTATTGAGTGCATTATATTACACATATAAGTAGCACAACACTGCTCTAATACCACTTGTAATATTCCAGATATAAAAAATATGCAGAACATAAATAAAATGCTAGAAATGGAAGATGAACAACAATATAACCAGAACAACACCACAATAATACCAATATGATACCAGAATAACACTATAAAGAGAACTTAGATTACTGAGAGCAATGTTCACTTGCCTCTTCGAGGGACCCTAGAAGGGACCATTCATTGTTTCATGGGAAGAAGGGGCTGAAGGCCTAGAGAGGAGTTAGCTGGAAAAAGATAAAAGCCTAATGAAAGAACCTTCTAGACGCTTCAACTAGGGGATCTTGAGAAAGCAATGAAAAGCTTCTCTACAATAAAATAAGGACCCAATGAAAAGAATAAATAAAAATGCTTAAAGGATCAGTTGAGGATAGGGGGTCTCATCACGAGCCAACCTATCACGTCAATGGGTATCTAACGGTATGCTATTACCATTTCTAGCGATTACACCAGGGTAATGGATCTCAGTCCCATGGATGAGGGAAATAGGGTCTCATCACGATCCAACCTTCTCATTTCCGTGAAAGTACTTGTGGGTGACATTGTCGATATATGGTCACCATGCCAGGGTAGTGGCCTCCAACTCACCCTATGCTACATTGAAAGAAAATACAAAGAAAGAAAGATAAAAGGCAATTGGTGAGCTTTGAAAAAATGCATTATGGACGAAGGTGTGACACACCCTCCAGAAAGGCACCCATAAATGAGATACTATGGACCCTTGCATATCATGAACCCCATGCCCATTGGTACTTCCCTCATACATTTCATTTTAGTCACATGACTCCCATAGGGTTGTTCCTAGACTTGGGTGGTTTGATCCATTGAAAAGAAGTACCATGCCAACCCACCCACAACCAAACTTGGCAAAACATATAGTTTCTTAAGCACATGTTTGTATGATGTAGTCTTGGTATACATGCTTTAATGGCTCTTTTATTGACTTGATTCACTCATCATGATCCTTTGAATTGAGATCTGTGGAGGCCGTATCCATTTGTCTTGCAGGTACAGGTTGGTGGCCAGTTTTGGAAGAACAATCCTAGCTTGGGATTCCATGAGGGCAAGCAACCCACAAGATGGATTACATAGGCCCACATGCTAGATGGCAAAGAGATGCTATGAGAGGCCTACGAGACAACTATATAGATATAGCGCACAATTTGCATGCCAAACGACTTGCCTAGAAGCGACAATATGTCACTCCCTAGAGGCTTGACGTCACATTTGAGGGGCATATGGTGGTTGATGATGAATCAGAGCATGGCACATGGAATTTTGAGGTGGAGATGCTTCAGATGATTTCCACATGGCCTTTGGAGGCCCTACTTTGTAGCCCAACTCCAACGACTTGCTCATTTTTCCAAAACATCCTCCTTCAAGGGATGATGTCACCTTTGTTTTAGGGTTTTCTTTGTGCAAAAGTGAAATTAAAGAGAATTTTAAAATATTATCTTTGTAAAGGGGAAATATTAGGGCTGTTGACCCCTAATCTTGTGTTTTTCCTAATATTATGTGGACAAACTAGGTTAGCTACATTTTTTTTTGTATAAATAGAGATCACAAGATCTCATTTTCATAAAATAACTCTCCATTGCGAGAGGCTCTTGGATTGAAATTTTCACTCTTTGGATAGTTCTCTCTCTTGTGGTTTTGTTTATGTATATGTCTTGGTTATGGTTGATGGAGATGGTGCTCTAGCCTTGGAAGGCTTTCTTCATTGCTTTTTTTGTGGTTAGTTAGCTTTTATTGCCTTTTAATGCTTGAAGGTGCCATTTATTTCATTGTATTATCATTTGTACAAGTTGAAGGTTCTATTTTCTTGAGACAAGTAGGGAGTATAAGGGCATACACCCCTACTTTTGTTTCCACCATTTTATTGCTAAGGGAATGTTGCTTCATAAGTGTTTACTAAGAGGAGTATAATTGCATACACCCTCCTAGTTAAAACCCTAGATAAAAGAAGATTTCCTTGGGGAGTAAAAGGGTTTACACCCCCAAGGAAGTAGCCTATCTAGCTTCTTCATATTCTCTTGACTCTATTAACCCTTTCTTAAAGGCACTAGTCATTTACTTATTGCATGGGAGAAATAAATTGTTTCCTTGGTAAACATACAAATTTCAAGTTTTGAAGTTGTCTCTTTTGGATAATGATCTTGATGCCTTGGGGATTCTTCCTCCCTTAGGGCATCCTCTTTATCCAAAAAATTATTATTTCTGTAGTAAAACCAACCTACAGCTGTTAGGGCGACTTTAAACTCTAACCCTAACCGCCAATATCTCACAAACTAACCCTCTAAATTTGCTAGTTTAACCTACTAACTTAGGTGCATCTATTGGGCTATTTTTTGGCACTCCTTTATGGTCAGATTTGTTGTTGTACTTCATTGAATGCTACATCCATAAGGCTGATATAATGCTACAGAAATTTTCTTTTATGTCAACCATCTTTATAGACCTTTTGCTAACTAATATAGACCTTTTACTTGTTGATTTGGATGTAATCTATTGCTGATTTACTAACTTGTATGTTACTTTATTTTAGGAACAACAAGATCTACTTGCTGATCCATTACTATACTTCATTGGAAAAGTGTATTTTCTTATGTCTCGGGCAGGTACAGGTGCATCGAAAACTATATATTTACTCAATATCCATTTACCTCTCTTTAGTTACTATTTTCAACCAATCTATTCTTCCATCACTTGACCTTCCGAGGGACTTCTCCTTTCACCTCCCTTCATCCTTCTCATTCTCCCTAGGGTCTCTGGGATCGCCTCCTAGGATTGACCTTAGTCACCCCCCAAGTGCGGGACCTACATCGAGGTGACATT
This sequence comes from Picea glauca, assembly GCA_000966675.3. Lineage (NCBI taxonomy): Eukaryota > Viridiplantae > Streptophyta > Pinopsida > Pinales > Pinaceae > Picea > Picea glauca. The sequence goes on from JZKD02S1201766.1 coordinate 40,026, forward strand.
GGGTGTAGTGTCCCATAGTTGTAGGACATGATTTTTGTGGTTGGGTCGGGCTTTTCCCAACCTACAAATCATGTCCTACAAGGTGTAGTGTCCCATAGTTGTAGGACATGATTTTTGTGGTTGGGTTGGGCTTTTCCCAACCTACAACTTGTAGGCACCATTTTCGGGGAGGATTTTGAATCCTCTTTGTGCCCTAAAATGAAACTTTTGGCAAGTCTCTTTCCCAAAGCCTTTACCCCGAGCTTGCCTAGCGACTCCACTCCAGGAACTTACCCATTTTCCTTTGACAAACCTTCTTCAAAGTTTATCTGGTGACTCCACCATTTCCTGAATGCACCTTTCCATTACTTACCTTTCTCTGCTCTCCCCTTTCATCCATTGATAATCCTTTCTCTCCCCTAGAAACTCCTTTGAGGTGTTCTTCTAGTCGATGGGACTATGGCACCTTGGAAATCAATCAATACCCCGCCATCCCTCATGGAAGGAAATATTGCAGATGGAAAGGGAAAATGTTGCTAATGAAGCAATGATTGATTTCAGTCTTCGAGGAGCAGTGATTGTGTTGATGAGGATGAAGATGAGCCATCGTATACATATGTTAGTCTACTCCAGAGATGGATAGATCAAGCTTCTGGCTATGCTTGCAGACTGTAGTTTCATGACGATTGATATTGTGGTTTCTCTTTTCAGCAGGATTTCCTCCCTCCCACCCATCTCCATGAGTTTTATTTCATGATTGATTATATGTTTGTTTATGCTCATGATTACTATGTGATGGACTTATCTTTGTTGTTTCACATGATTAATCACAGGGGGAAATGTCTTCGTCCGATGATTAGGTGGTTGCACTAGTTGTACGATTTCACCTGACACCTTCGAGACTTGATCTTCAGGGTCCCAGGACCCCAATCATAGGTCTACTAGGAGATGTTGCAGTTCTCATGCACTCTACAACGAGAACATGTCCCCAAGTAGGAGCTAGATGTTATCCCCATTTTGTTGATAACTAAGGAGATTATTTGTCGAGCCCTCAGGTTGAAGATATGGAGTGCCAAGAGACCACATGACCAACAATATCCTTTTTCACATCTAGAGACCTGCATCGCCACCACAATGACCCAACACTTGGTCATCATCCACACCAGCTTGCCACCACAGGTCACTTGGGTCTTTCTCCATGCGGTACAAGTCAGGTATGATGGTGGGTATCATTTTAATATAAAAGCCCCATTCCTCGTTTCATGTGAAGAAGGGGTTGAAGGCCCAGAGGGGAGTTAGTTGGAAAAATATAAAATCCTAATGAAATAACCTTCTAGATGCTTCACCCAGGGGATCCTGAGAAAGTAATGAAAAGCTTATCCATAAGAAAATAAGGACCCCATGAAAAGAATAAATAAAAATGCTTAAAGGATCAGTTGAGGATATGGCTTCTCATCATGAGCCAACCTATCATGTCCATGGGTATCTAACGGTACGACATTACCATTTATGGCCATCACACTAGGGTAATGGCTCTTAGTCGCATGGTTGAGGGAAAGGGGGTCTCATCACGAGCTAACCTTCTCATTTACGTGAAAGTACTTGTGGGTGACACTACCAATATATGGTCACCACGCCAAGGCAGTGGCCTCCAACTCTCCCTATGCTATATTGAAAGAAAATACAGAGAAATAAATATAAAAGGAAATTGATGGGCTTGGAAAAAATGCATTATGGACGAAGGTGCAACACACCCTCCACAAAGGCACCCATAAATGAGATACTCTGGATCCTTTCATATCATGAACCCCATGCCCATTGAGTACTTCCCCCATGCATTTAATTTCATTCACATGACTCAGATAGGGTTGTTCCTATACTTAGGTGGTTTGATCCATTGAAAATAAGTACCTTGCCAACCCACCCACAACCAAACTTGGAAAAATGTCTAGTTTCTTAAGCACATGTTTGTATGATGTAGTCTTGGTATACATGCTTTAATGGCTCTTTTATTGACTTGATTCATTCATCATGATTCTTTGAATTGAGATCCTTTGAGGGCGTATCCATTTTTCTTGTGGGTACAGGTTGGTGGCAAGTTTTGGAAGAACAAACCTAGCTTGGGATTCCATGAGGTAAAGCATCCCACAGGATGGATGACATAGGACCACATGCCAGACGATAGAGAGATTATTTCATAGGCCTAAGAGACATCTAGATAGACATATCCCACCCTTTGCATGCCAAACGACTTGCCTAGAAGGGGAAAAATGTCACTCCCTAGGGGCTTGACATCACATTTGAGGGGCATACGATGGTTGATGATGAATCAAAGCATGACACATGGAATTTTTAGGTGGAGAGGATTCATATGATTTCCACATGGCCTTTGGAGGCCCTACTTTGTAGCCCAGCACCAACGACTTGCTCAATTTTCCAAAACGTCCTCCTTCAAGGGATGATGTCACCTTTGTTTAAGGCTTTTCTTTGTGCAAAAGTGAAATTAAAAAGAATTTTTAAATATTATCTTTGTAAAGGGTAAATAATAGGGATGTTGACCCCTAATCTTGTGTTTAGCTACATTTTGTATAAATAGAGATGATAAGATCTCATTTTCATAACATAAATCTCCATTGTGAGAGGCTCTTGGACTAAATTTTTCTCTCTATTTGGCTAGTTCTATCTCTTGTGCTTTTGTTTATGGCTATGTCTTGGTTATGGTTGATGGAGATGGTGCACTAGCCTTGGAAGGCTTTCTTCATTGCTTTTTTGGTGGTTAGTCTAGCTTTTATTGCCTTTTAATGCTTGAAGGTACCATTTGTTTCATTGTATTATCATTTATACAAGTTAAAGGTTCTATTTGCTTGATCCAAGTAGCGATTATAAGGGCATATACCCCTACTTGTGTTTCCACCATTTTATTGCTAAGGGAATGTTGCTTCATAAGGGTTTACTAAGAGGAGTATAATTGCATACACCCTCCTAGTTAAAACCCTAGCTAAGAGAAGATTTCCTTGGGGAGTAAAAGGGTTTACACCCCCAAGGAATTAGCCTATATAGCTTCTTCATATTCTCTTGACTCCATTAAACCTTTCTTAAAGGCACTAGTAATTTACTTATTGCATGGGAGAAATACATTGTTGCCTTGGTAAACGTACAAATTTCAAGTTTTGAAGTTATCTCTTTTGGATAATGATCTTGATGCCTTGGGGATTATTCCTCCCTTAGGGCATCCTCTTTCTCCCACAAATTCTTATTTCTGTAGTAAAACTAACCTACAACCATTAGGGCTGATTTAAACTCTAACCCTAATCGCTAATATCTCACAAAATAACCCTAGACTAACCCTATAACTTTGCTAGTTTAACCTATTAACTTAGGTGCATTGTCATATTTGCTATTGTACTTCATTGAATTATACATCCATAAGGCTGATATATTGTTGCAGAAATTTACTTTTATGACAACCATTTTTATTTAGTCTTGAAGTGTTATTTTATGTCCACATTGGTTACTAGTTTTATTGTTGACGTTGCTAACTAATATAGACCTTTTACTTGCTGATTTGGATGTAATATATTGCTGATTTACTAACTTGTATGTTGTTGTATTTTAGGATCAACAAGCTTAACTTGTTTATCCATTACTATACTTGGTTGAAAAAGTGTATTTTCTTGTGTCTCGAGCAGGTACAGGTGCACCGACAACTATCTCTTTACTCGGTATCCATTTACCTCTCTTTACTTACCATTTTCAACCAATCTATTCTACCATCACTTGACCTTTCGAGGGACTTATCCTTACACCTCCCTTCATCCTTATCATTCCCCCTAGGGTATTCGAGATTTCCTTCTAAGAGTGACCTTAGTCACCCCCCAAGTATGAGACCTACATCAAGGTGACATTGGGTTTAGTGTCCCATAGTTGTAGCACATGATTTTTGTGGTTGGGTTAGTCTTTTCCCAACCTACAACTTGTGCTATAACACAACCCATTAGAAGGAATCCTTATAGGATGTTATTGATATCACATGGGATAATATCCACACCTAAATAAGGGCTGCAAAAATTACACTAGGGCCATAGGGTCTCATGGAAAGGTCATCGATCCAATGTTGGGATGCACCCTTGAACCCTATAGAGGATGGACTATAAGGATGGTTGAAGAATTATCTACATATATTGGAGGATGATCAATCAACATCTTAGTTAAATAACTTGCTCACACAGATCCTATATTCCTATGCTAGAACAAATGAACGAAATTTACACCACATCCAAAAGAAGAGATCAAGAAAGGAATTTTTCCTCAATGCACTAATTGGAGGATATGAAGTAATAAAGATTATGCTAGATCTAGGATCAAATGTGAATATTTTGTCAAAGAAGTCATGGGAGTTAATATGATAGTTGAAATGAGTCTAGTCATTGATCCGATTGCAACTAGATAACATATTGAGAATATTATCGATTAGTAGTCCAAAACATATGGAAGTGGATCTCAATGGCATGAAAACCTATGCAGATTTTGAATTCGTTGAGTTTTTCAATGACACAGATCCCTACCTCACTTTGTTGGGGATTGATTGAACCTTTGACAACAACATCATTTTAAATCTGAAGAAGCGACTAATGTCATTTGAAAAGGTTGACATATGGGTGGTATAGACTCTAGATCATATGCATGGAAGGAGATTCATTAAGAAAGTAGAAGAAGATCTAGATGTGATTGAAATGGATCGACTGTATAACCTAACTGTAGGATATTGTGAGGGATATATTAACTTAGCTACTAATGGAGATTTAAGTTAGAGGAGTGGTTACTCATATGAAACCAACTCGGAAGAAGTGGCATAGTTGACATTATGAGAAATAGACCCATAGGTGCATAATGGTGAGGATTGTTAGGTGGATTGGTGCTAAACTCAAGGATTTGATGGTGTTTGATGGGACTACTAATGTCATGGATTTCATGGAACAAATGGTTGACCAAGTTGCACCTATGCAAAGGGTAGAAACATTGGGTATACACTAATTGAGACCCCAATGAGATGGTAGGATGAACATAAAGGGACTTTTGGTGCATGGGTTGAAGCTACAAATGCTCTATATACTAGGTTCCTAGCAAAAAATGGCAACATGCCAATTACCCAAAACATTGTGGTGCATAGATATGTTGGGTAAGTTGCGAGGTTCTTTGGAGGCAATTTAGACCCATTTGAACACGCGAATGATGCAGGGAGACTCTGTTTAACAATAGATGCATAAATTTGTGCACACCTTAGAGTTGTTTCTAAATATTTGGTATTTGTTTCCAAAGATACAATGGCAAATAACACATTAATTAGACCCGTGCACAAATGTTGCAACATGTTTAAAATCCATGGAGGAGAGATGCATATCTTTGAGGAAAGATTTGATGTGGGAAATGCTAGCATAATGTGAAAAATCCCACTCATGAGTAGATTTTAACACAAGAGTGTGAAAAAATAAATCTCACTTGCTTATATAGCTTTGCATAAAGAAAACTAACTCAACAAATTTAGGAGAGAAATGTTCACTAGATCTTACGAACTAGCACCTAAGCACAGTAATAGAGATAGTTGGAGAAATGATCTCAACTGCTTCATGAAAATAGGAAATTGAAAGGCTTTGTCACACCAAAAAAATAATCATAATCTCATATAATACAAATAATAATGTGTTCTATTAAGTACATATGTTAATCTCTATCATTCCTCCCAACAACATAAGCATTGGTCTTCAATGCTTTTAGAAGAGAGGGAAAGTGTTTTTGTAGTCGATGTTGAATGAACATGATGAATATGCTGACCTTGCTTAGAGATAAGGTGGGAAGTGGTAGATCCGTGATGAATTCAGCGAGATGTCCAAGACCTACAATTGAAATTGTGCAAACTGAACTCCGTCCCACAAGAGCCAAATGAGACAAAGCCCCTGCAAATAATTGTGGAATGAAAAAAACTTATCTCAATGATGTGGATCAACGAGATTGAACCCAAACGTGGATAAATGAGATTGAACCCAAATCCAAGTAGGATTGGAAGAATTCTTAAAGCCAAGTCAAAATCTCCCATCAAACAAGTTGCTAAAAGGTTATAATACCATGCAAACATGTGTGATCCAAATGACAAAATTGTTGAGGTAGAACAAATATACTCCAACAAAAACTTACAAAAACTTAGCTTGGAACATTGAGTCATTGATAAAATACCAAAGCAAGGCATATAAACTTTCAAAGTCACAGATAACATGACATGCTTGTAAAAATGTATAAGGAAATGGACAAAATCACTACTCCACGCACATAGTTTTACAATGATGCTCACGATGTTAGTGTTGAACACAATACATGAAAGATAAAAATGATAAAAAATGTCAAGGGATTTTGATTGTTGAGAAAAAAAACAAATATAGACATGCAATTAGACATGTTACACTGATTTGAATGCAAAATTTCATAGTGAAGATAGTTTAGCAAATAACGAGATAAAATGCACCAAATAATGATTCCATGCCAAGTTTTTTATAGAGTAACAATAACAACAACAATAGGAAGAGAAGCTTACAATAGGAAAAGGAGCTTACAATAGGAAAAGGAGCACAAGTTCACAAGTTTGCTGGAGAGATTCAGCATCAAGTCATCATGTTGGTTATTCTTAGACTTGGTGCAATCTTCATTCGTCAATCTCAATGTTTTGAGAAATACAACAACAACCAAGGTTGTCCTTATACAAAAACCAACATGCATAACGTTCTGGAAGCATGGTGCTTTTGATAATACACCAAAGAACACTCCTAGAAATATTGATGTTGCATAACAATAACCAATCCATGCAGGTTCCCCTTGTTGCATTGAATCCAGTAGAAAGATTTAAACAGTAGGACCAACAAATGGTGAAGCATCATTTCCAATCTTGAATAAATATCCAAACCAGAATCGTGCTCCGAGACTATGATTCAATGCCTTTAATAGCCATGGTTTGGGTTTGGTACATTCTTTTTCCCAACATCGCTATAAATTATTGGAAAGATTTTCAGTATGATCCCATGTATCAAGTTGCCAAACATTCAACTAGGCCTTTCATAGCCTAGCTTAATGAGGGGTGTCATCCATTCCAAAAAAATATATTTTGGAAAATAAATTCACATGTCGCTCAGGGAAAGGACGTGTCTAAGAAGTTTCTTTGCAGATCGACCAATGAAGAGGGAAATCCACAAGGGGAAACGTGCAGGTTTTGGTCCCCTAGTTCACGTGTTTTATGAGGTTGGGGACAATCATATCGATGGAGTTGAGGCCGATTGAAAGCGATCGCTTTGACAGTCGATGAAGATAGGAACCCATTCTCTAGTTCTGCGATCCATCCAAATGAGAAACCAGAGAAGTTTATAGACAAAATTTATCCTAACATGCATATTTTATTTATGAAACATGTAGACTACTTGCAGATTGAATTTCAACACCATGGGTCCTGGAACACACTACAACTCTCTTCTATGCAATTGTGAAGCCATTGAGCACTAGCATAGATTCCAGTAGTTGGTTTGGGCTATGGACACAATGGTTATACTCAGTTCTTGTATACCATAAACACAATGGTTATACTCGCTTCTTGTAAAATCTGGCTCACCATGAAGGAATCAAACATCTTGTACCATTTTCCTAGCATGCTTCAGGCCGTACAATGATTCTTGAGTTTGTAAACAAATATTCTGTTGCGATTCTGAACTAACCATTCTGGTTGTTCCAAATACATCCCCTTATCCAAAAAACTCCATGTAATTTTTTTTTAACATCTGGCTATACTAACTCAAGCTCTAGTAACGCAACTAGTGCTAACACAACATGAATAGAAACAAGCTTTAAACAACTAGTGAGAAACTTTCATGGAAATCAATACCTTCCAAATACCCTTCTACTACCAGTCATGCTTTGAACCTTTCATCTTTTACTATGCTTGATTTGATAGAAGGAGATTCATCAAACATTGCATCTATGTCCATGATGATTTTGTGGGTAGTAGGATCCCACAGTATACACCTGTAATATACCAGATATAAAAGTATGTAGAATAGATATAACTGATACAAATGGCAAAATAACAACAATATAACCAAAACAATCACCACAATAACACTAAAATGATATAAGAATAACTATAGAAATAACACTTTGATTCTGAAAGCAATGTTCACGGGCCTCTTCAAGGGGGAAACCTCCAGTCGAGCAGAGCTCTATTACAATAATATCCAAGCTAGGGTTCTCATACCCTCGAATCCTATTTATACTAAATATGTCTATCAAAAGAAGCAACTAGAGGAAGATCCTTCTAGAAGCAGAAGCTTCTATTAGGTCTTCTTACATTTGACTTATTCTATTTTATTGCAAGGCCTTATTAATATTGACCTTTATTACATCTGAATATATTTTTCTACCTATGTGCGGGTTAGGACCCTAACATGTCCTCGCCCTTAAAAACAACCTTTTCCTCAAGGCTTGAGATGTGGAAATTGCTGCAGAATGGTAGTTGGTTCCCAAGTGGCATCTGTTGGAGTTGTATATTTCCACTGGACTAACACTTCCTTGATGGTTCTCTAACGTAGGCGACACTCACACTGGCCCAAAACTGCTTGTGGTTGTAGCAAAATGGATCCTTCTTCATCTAACTCGGGAAGATTGGTTTGAATTTGGCACTTAGTTCCAATGACCTTCTTTAAGCATGAAACATGAAAAACAGGAAGTAGCTTTGAATGACTGGGCAAAGTTAACTGATAGGCCACCTGTCCCACACGCTTGATAATGGTATAAGGACCATAAAATTTGGGCGCTAGCTTCTGACAATGCTCGGCCTTGAGGGAATTTTGCTTGTAAGGTTGCAGTCGAAGAAACACCTGATCCCCTTCTGCAAATTGATGTTCAGAGTGACCTTGATCTACTTGTTGCTTCATGTGATTCTGTGCCATGACCAAATTCTCTTTGAGGGTACGAAGAATAGCCTCTCGAACTGTAAGCGTTTGGTCAACTGCCTGGACCTTCAAGACACCAGACAAGTATGAGAGAATTGAAGGTGGATTTTGTCCATATATCGCTTCAAAAGGAGTCATGTGTGTAGCTATATGGTATGAAGTGTTGTACCACCATTCATATAGGGGTAACCATTGAGCCTAATGATTTTTCTTTTTCGAGGCAAAACGCCTCAAATATGTTTCCAAACACTTGTTGACAACTTCCGTTTGACCATCAGTCCGTGGATGATAAGCTATGCTGAGATGAAATTGGGTGCCTTGTAGCTTGAACAGTTCTTGCCAAAAATTGCTGGTGAAAGTTGAGTCGCGATCAAAATCAATAGAATGTGGCATGCCATGAAGCTTGAAGACCTGATCCATGAAAAGTTGAGCCACTGTGGATGCTGTAAATGGGTGTTGAAGAGCGCAGAAATGAGCATACTTGGAAAGGTGATAAAAAACCACCATGATGACTGATTTATTTCCCGATTTGGGTAAGCCTGTAATAAAATCCATAGAGATATCCCTCCAAATAGAAGGTGGAATAGGAAGCAGTTGTAGTGTGCCCAGAGATTTGACTGTTTCTCCCTTGTTGCGTTGACACACATCACATTCAGGGACAAAATTAGGAATGTCTTGTTTCATACCATCCCCCCCCAAAAAACGTTTGAGCCTGTCATAGGTTTTGGTGAACCTGGAGTTCTTAGCTATGGGTGTAGCATGAAGCTTAGAAAGTACCGTGGATTTAAGTTTTGATTGTTTACTTAAATAAAAACAACCTTTGTATCGAAGCTCATCATGGAGCCAAGAGTACCCAGGGGAAGCTGGAGCATTGGACTGCAATTGTTGGATCAGATGCAAACTTTTGGGATCGTGTAGCCATTCGTGGCGAACGGCTTGGAGCCAATCTGGTACAATGAAGGAAAGAGAAAAAAGGGATCCTTCATCTTCATATTTTCGAGAAAGTGCATCCGCAACCACATTGTCTTTGCCTTTCTTGTAAATGATCTCATAATCATATCCAAAGACATTAGTCACCCATTTTTGTAACTCCGGGGAGGAAATGTGTTGTTCCAGAAAATACTTGAGGCTTTGATGGTCTGTCTTAATTTGGAAGCGTTGCCCCAATAGATAAAGGCACTACAGATCAACGTCATTTAGAATAACCAACATTTCCTTTTCATAGATTGATTTGCCTAGATTTCTTTCAGACAATTGCTTGTTGGTAAAGTCCAAAGGCCGACCCTCTTGCATAAGGACAACACCAATTCCTTTCCTTGAAGCATCACATTCCAAGACAAAGGTATTTGTGAAATCAGGAAGGGCTAGGATTGGAGTGTTGCACATGGCCATATTCAAGGTTTGAAAAGCTTGAGCAACTACTGGAGTCCAAGTGAAAGAGTTCTTTTTTAGGAGTGCACTGAGAGGTGCTGCAATCTTTCGATAATTCTTAACAAACTTGCGATAATAACCAATTAAGCCCAGAAATCCATGCAATATTTTGAGAGTCTTTGGGTGAGGCCAGTTTTGCATAGCTTCAATCTTTTTAGGATCCACCCTTATGCCGTCCTTGCCAACCAGATGACCCAAATACTCGACTTATGAAGTGCCAAAAGCACATTTAGACTGTTTCAAGAAAAGTTGGTGCTGAGAGAGTAGATGGAGAACTCGATCCACATGAGCAAGATGGTCTGTCCAGGTTTTGCTATAGATGAGGATATCGTCAAAGAAAACTAAGACAAAATGACGGAGAAAAGGATGGAAGACATGATTCATGAGGCTTTGGAAGGTGGAGGGGGCATTACATAAGCCAAAGGGCATGACCAAAAAATCATAGTGGCCCTCATGAGTTCTAAAGGTAGTCTTGGGAATGTCTGCCTCTTTCATATGTATCTGGTAGTAGCTAGAATGAAGATCAAGTTTAGTAAAGAATTGGGCGTCACTCAATTCATCCAAGAGGTCATTAATGACCGGAATGGGGAATTTGTCTTTAATGGTAAGTTTGTTGAGGGCACAGAGGTCAGGACAAATTTGCCAAGAATCTTCTTTCTTCAGGACCATGACCACAGGATAAGAGTAGGGGATTGTACTAGGGCGGATAATGCCTGCATTAAGGAGTTCCTGGACCATTTTCTCAATTTCATTTTTTTGAGAAAAGGGGTGATGATACAGACGAATATTGGGAGGAAGGCTTCCTGGTACAAGGGGAATGGAATGATCATGAACACCACAGGAAGGAGGGAGTCCCTGGGGAGTGGAAAAGACCACTTGATGTTTAAAAATGATGGATTGGAGGTTTTGCGGCACCGAGGGTGTGTCTGTTGCTTGTATGGCATGGAGTTGGGCAATAACGCCATAATGACCTTTTTTGAGCAGCTTTTCCATGCGGTGGGAACTAATGATCTCAGGTGAACCGACGGTGATGCCTTGGAACTTATATTGATGGCCCTCTTGGTCGAATTGCATGGTTAATTCCTTAAAATCCATGAGAATGGGACCCAAAGTCCTTAGCCAGTTTGCACCCAACACAATGTCACAACTGCCCATGTCGATAGAAAACATATGAGATTTCAGTTGGTAGTCACCAATTTGGAGAAACACATTTTCACAATGCCCTCCACATTTCATGGAGCCACCATTGGCAATTATGATTTGGAAATGATTGACGACATGGATGTAGCAATGAGTTTCTTAGGCAATGAATAAAATTATGGGTGATTCCACTATCAACCAGAATGGTGATCTTCCTATGCTTGATGTAACCGATGAGATTGAGGGTTTGGGGAGCGGAGAAGCCAGTGAGAGCATTGAGGGAAATGACCGGTTCTACTTGAGGAAGGTCTGAGGGAGGGGTTATGTCAGTGGTTTCAAGTGACTCAGACACAAGGGGAGTTTCAACATCCTCTTCTGAAATATCCTCTGAGATGGCCATAAAAATCTTTTGTTCTTTACACTTGTGGCCTGGGAAATATTTGTCATCACAATTATAACAAAGGCCTTTGAGTTGGCGTTCATTCATTTCAGCCCTGGTCAATTTTTGGATGTTTAGTGGAGTGGAGGGAGTAGTGGGATTTACTGGTTTATTGCGAGGGATAAAGGAGGGTTTTCGGTTTTGAGAAGATACAACATGTTGTGCTTCTTTATCTCTTTTACTAGCCTCCACCCAACTCTGAGGCTGAGCCATGAGGACATGGGCCTGAATCTCATCCTTGAGGCCACTGATAAAACACTCTCGAAAAAAGGCATCAGACATGCCTTCTGTCTGAAAAGCCATGCGCTCAAAGGTAGCTATAAAGTCTTCCACTGTTCCTGATTGTTTCAACTTTGTCAAACGACCCAAATGGTTGGTGTCAGTGTCAAAGTGTTTATAAATCTCTGCCACAAAGTGTGTCCAAGCAATATATCCTTGATGAGAAGTTTTTCTCCATTACCACCATTGCCAACGTTCTTGATCTAGATGGAGAACACCATACCAAAGTTTGTCCAAGTCATCCGTAATGCCGTATAAAGAGAAATAATGTTCCATTTGGTTTACCCAACCAGTGGGATCTGAGCCATAAAATTTGGTCACATCCACCCGCGAGAGGCATAGGTCACATTGAAAGTGATGGTGCTGAAAGTTATGGGAATGAGAGGAATTTTCAGCTTTAGTATGTGGAGGTGGGTTAGATAAAGGGTTATCTATAGGGATATGCAGGTTGGTGTAGAGCATCGAAATGATAGATTCAAGCTGGGTAGTCAGGTCTTGTTTGATTTCCTCCATTGAGGGCTGCATGGTTGTATTGATGGTGACAACATTGGCATTGAGTTGTTTCACTTCTTGTTGGGTCTCGGTGAAATTAGATTGCAAGGTATTGAAGCGAGATTCCAAGTCTTGGCTACGGGTATGGGTCATGAGGATGAGGGAACCAAAATGGGGCGAGTGGGGTCAAAAAAATTGCTGAAAAATGATATGTATGAATGTGATAAGGGCGAAGAGATGAATCTAATGGACTAGGTCTCAAATAATGGTGCAAAAATTTCCAGACTTTTTTTTTTTCACCTGCGGAGTTATACTCCGATCTGAAGAATACTGTAGTGATGAAATGCCCAAATGCTTTACCAGGAAGAAATGTGTAGTGATTTGGAAACCCGAACACAGTTGCACGGTAATAGATCTTGTCTGTTTTAATTTGTTTATGTTTATGTCCCCAAGGGTTAGGTATTCAAGGGTTCTACAGACAAGGGTTTTCCCTATGCTATAGCTCTCTGATATACGTGCAGGGTTCAATAGTAGTACTTGACCCAATATCTCAGGGCACTAAATAAGGAGGCTAGACCGTACCCTTAGCCATACTACCCGACTACCCAGGTACTAGAGAGTATCTTCCTGAGTGCTGTTCTTGGTGGCACTATAGCAGTCAGGCGATCGATCGGTTTATCTAAAGAGGGCTTCAAGTAATCTAGGCTGATCCATACACAGGTGTTGTCTGATGCACTACCACTCGAAGGGGTACCAATAGGGGTTACAAGGGTAGCCAACATATGTGCTCTTAAGTACCACTTGTATTTCCTACGTGTATGAATCTCTCAACCATGGGTTTATGCGCGTAACGATAGATCTCTGTGGCTTAAAGACGTTGGAATACGTCTCTACCCTGAAAAAAAATTTAACCCACAATTTCTGCTGAGGAAAGTGATCTGATACCACTTGTAATATACCATATACAAAATTATGCATAACATAAATAAAATGCTAGAAATGGCAGAATAACAACAATATAACCAGAACAATCACCACAATAACACTGAAATGATATAAGAATAACAACATAAATAACACTTTGATTCTGTGAGCAATGTTCACGGGCCTCTTCGAGGGGGCAACCTCTAGTTGAGCAGAGCTCTATTATAATAATATCTAAGCTAGGGTTCTCATAACCTCGACTCCTATTTATACTAAATATGTATATCAAAAGAAGCATCTAGAAGAAGATCCTTCTAGAATCAGAAGCTTCTATTAGGTCTTCTTATATTTGACTTATTCTATTTTATTGCAAGGCCTAATTAATATTGACCTTTATTACATCCAAATATATTGTTCTACCTATGTGCAGGTTAGGACCCTAACAACACCCCTTAACATCATCACCATATCAAAGATATACATATTTGATCTGGGTCCTACTTAGAATGCTAATAAAAAACATAAGCATCACAACCGAATAATTTCACATTTGAGTAATGTTCATACCTCTTCCAAAATCTTCCAGTCTTTTGCAACCGATGATGATTGAGTTACCAGATAGCACAATTGCTTCTATCCACAACTATTGCTGCAACTTGGTATTATCGAACATGCCTATTCGATCTCAACTTCCTTGCAATACTTTCCAAGTTCCATGGATATGAACCTACCTTCATCATATATTCTTAAACACTTGATTAACTTGCCAACAAATCAACCTTTTTACAGACCCACCTTTATAACCTTGACACACTACTCCACCTCAAACTTTGCATTCGAACAAATTTGACCAAATCCAGCCAAATCAAACCAAGTAAACCTTTGCCGCTCACCTCCAGGGACTTTACACTAGAGTCTCAGTGCTCCACCATAACATGAACATTTCCTTGACCAAATCCGACCAAGTAATCGTTCACCACTTACCTCTAGGCCCATTTACAATGGATTTCACCAAGCCTTTTATAGGCTTCATTACATGCAATCCATGGACACAATACTACGAGCTACCCAAAAACATGGACCCGAAACACCACGTGCTTTGACCTAAAAAACAAATTTAACTCATTAACTCTTTCATCGAGTCAAGGTTAACTCAACATACATGCCCCCCCACATATTCAATCTACCTAAATCTATGTCTAGACTTTTCATAGGTGACCCAATAAACCAGGGGTACGCATGCCTATCTAGGTTTTACAAACATATGCCCATTTACATGCAATCAATAATTTTTACAACTCCAAGACAAATACTTTTTTTTTTCTTTCACGGTGACTCAACCATCACCGCTATTGTTGTTTCCTTGTTGTTCAAGTAGATCCTGCATCTTGAGGTTCCATAACTCAAGGTTATTCTTGCCATTGAATTTCTCCACTTCAAACTTCGAACTCTGCACTTTTTCCATCAGCACAAACTGCCCAAAAACCAAGCTTATAATACTAAGCTTTAATATAGAGGAATTATATTACTCAAAGTTGAACTCCAAAAAACCAATAATTTAAAAGTTTAATACAAAGTACTAATATTTAAATATTCGCCTTAAAAATTTTTACTAAACAAGGATTCCATCTCACCTCTTAAACAAAGATATCCACCCATATAAAAATGATACTTTATAAAATATATCCACCTCCTTATTAAAACATCCTCCACTTATGCGATTCTTAATAAAATGCACCTTGTGCTTACCTCATACTTTATGCATATAATGCAACCATACTTAAATAAAATAAGGCGATCATACCTCCTCCTTTGTAAAGTCGATCCTTTTATAAAGGCAATTATTTTTATAATGCAATCTTCTTATAAAGGCTATCCTCTTATCTCGTGTACATTTAAAAATACCTCGCGTCAAACTTTCCTTGACTTTCCATGTTGGTGAAGAAAGAATTTTGTCTGTTATCGCTCCTTTTGTAAAACGTGATTACAAATGATTACAGGTTATCACACCTTCTGCCAAGCATAAGACACAATGATAACTAGAGTATTTCTCTTATCGCACCTCATGGATGATTTATGAGTATCACCACTTTGCTATGATTTCATTCTCTTTTTCTTCAACAAACAAACTCATTTTGATCCAGCGACCTTCTATTACCTCTATGCCTGATCGATAGTCCTTTTTATAGATCTTTCTCCTTTGCTCTTAGATCCTTCAACTCTAAGCTCTGATACCACTTGTTGGGTAGCGGAAGCAAAATAGAGCATAAACATAGCATAAAACTGAGAACATCAAACCAAACACAACACAATAACAATCACACAATTGACACAATGATTTATGTGGAAACCCAATGCGGGAAAAAACCACGGGCAATGACAATCGATATTCTTATTATTCAAGGGAGAATTATAATAGCCAGCATAGGCATACAACCATCCTCTCCTCACAGACACACTATACTCCACAGTATTGTGTCTTGCTCACACACTCTACACACATTGCACTCTCACCTCTATGGGTATGCTTGTATATATAACATCTCTCAAACAATTATACTAACTGATCATAAATAGATCACATAGTTACACAAACTTTTCACTAAAGAGTGCATGCATGCAAAATCTAAACTTAGTTGATGTGCATGTGCATGATACCGCATAGAAATTGGTTGGCATGTTTTCAGCAACCTCAACTCTCAAAGGAGATCATTTACAAGCTATCTCTCAAGAATCTTAGCCTGCAAAATGTTTCTTATTCAAGAGGCAATGGTAATCCTTTTGTGGAACAAGCAGTGTGATTCGTTGTTGCAGCTGATCACCAATTTCAACAACGATGACTGATCCAGGTGGATATTGGTGGCCACCCACCTATTCTAACTAGCTCCTTGTGTCCGTTTTTGTTCAACACTTCCTTCTATATTGCTTTATAATTGTGAGTTCTACACTTCTGGGGATGTATGAAGCCCTACACATTCTCTAGGTGGAAACGAGTGGCCTCTCACCTAATCCAAATGGCTCATTTTGTATGTTTTCATGTCAGCACATCTTGTTGTACTTTCAGGGCTGTTTTGGGGCCCTAAGCGTTGTTTTTTTGGCTCTCCATAGTTAGACTATAGACAACGTCAGAGTCTAATGACGAAATGTGTAGTTCTCTGAAAGACCTTTCCAACAGGCTATCACGCGCCTAAAATAGAGGTTGTATGCAAAATTTACGACCCTAGGAAGTTGAGGTACCAAATTACACCAACTTACCCATAGGGCCCACATGAATTTTGGCGTTTCACCTTCTAGGATTAGGTTTTTGGATGTCTAGGGTTTTGGCGTTCATGAGTAATATGAAAAGGACCTTTGGGGCCTCATTGTAATCCATTCTGCTCAGATGGATGTGCGTAGCAACCACATCCCTTCTTAGAGATAACTACCACCATTCGAGCGAGTTTCAATTTTTCAGTTTTACAGTTTCAACCTATTTCATTATTTAATAGAAGATATTGTTCATTGGATATTTGTGTTATTCTTCCTTTCTCCATGTTTAGACAACTTCGCATAGATCCTTAGACAAAAGAACAAAATGATGGACAACTTCGCATAGATCCTTAGACGGTTGCCCACGAGAGAAGCATCTTCATCAAGCAGCCATGCACCCCCCTTCAAGGTACATTTAAATTTTGATATTCCATTATTTGAAGGATTGATAGATGCAGATGCTGTAGATAAATGGTTGAATCTGCTCGAAGAATATTTTTTGGTCCACAATTTTTTCAATAGGGAAAAGATCACTTTTGCACTCCTCAAGGTCATTCCCCATATTAAATACTGGTGGGATACTTACTCTGAGCAAAGGGTCGTGGAGGAATCTGCAATTTTTTTGGTGGCCCCTACATGGGATTACTTCCAGGATGCCATTAAATAACAATACTAACCCATTGGAAGCTACGAGGACCAGTACACCAAATGGACCACCCTACGTCAAGAAAGGGACCAGATAGTACTAGACTGCACCATTATTTTCCATACCCTATGCACCAAATTGGGTATCAAATATTCTAAGCATCATTGAGTTCTCAAATACCGCGGTTGTTTGCATAGCATAAATGGAGTTCCTGGACATCGCCTCATTGGGCACAACTTATAGATACGCTATCCAGTTCGAGCAGAAATTTAAGTAGAAACGACGAGAGTTTGGATCTGCAAACCCCTCACAGCCGAAGCAGGGCAAAGGCAACCTCAACCCACAGAGCAAGGGACCAAGTCAAGATGGCCGCCCTTAGGACAATATGTCCAAGCCACAACACAAGAAGGGAAATGAGAAGAATAAGAAGGACATGGGAACATGGTGTGAGTACCATAAAAGTTCTTGGCACAACACCAATGAATGCCGCTCCAAGAAGTCCCTCGTGGTCGAGTTGAAGGATTCCAAGTCAGAGGCTGATTCAGATTCTGAGTCAAATCTTGAAGGAGGGAAGCAGGTTATCGATGCTGAACCCAGTGCCGCAGTCACTACCACCAAAGTCTGACCAAGAGAACCAGAAGAACCAGAAGAAGTCGAATGCCTCTTTCACTTGTAGATGTGGGTCAAGGGGGATCCGATTCATTTCATTTTCAATAACAATAGTCAGAAGAACTTGATTTCAACAGAGGTCATCAAGCGGCTGGACCTTCCAACGACATCACACTCACAACCCTACACAATCGGCTGGCTTTGTCAAGGAAAATATCTTAGTGTCAGCCAACAGTGTCGTCTACCCTACGACATCAAGCCTTTCAAAGATGAGGTACTGTGTGATATTTCTCCCCTTGAAGTTTGTGATCTTCTTTTAGGACAACCATATTTGTGGAAGTGTCATGTTGTGTATGATTCTAGACTCCACAATGTTATTATTACTTTGGGTATACAATTGTATAGGATCCCAGAGGTGGCATTGCCTACTGCTAAGCAATGCAGTAAGGTCATTTCACAGACCAAGAAGTTCATCTTCTTTGTGATCTGTGCTCACAGTAAGTAGAAGGTTGTCGCCACATCCGTTTCCTCTACACAATGCCTCTCTTTGCAACATAAGCAAGTGGACGAGATCGTGGAAGAATATAAATACATCTTTGCCTCACCTACAGGGTTACCGACACACTGCCAAGTCAAGCATCCAATTGATTTGACCCCCGACGCACCTATACCTAATGGGTTAGTCTATTGGTGCTCGCTGATGGAGAGTGATGAAATCAGGTGTTATATACAAGAGCTTCTTCAAAAGGGGCACATCAGACCCAACTCCTCCCCTCGTGAAAGCCCGATTGTACTGGTGTAGAAGAAGGATGAGAATTGGCAACTCTACATTGATTTTAGAGCCTTAAAAAAAATCACAGTCAGGAACCGCTACCCCATTCCCAGGATTGATGATCTTCTTGACCAACTCAAGGGGGAAAATTTCTTCAGCAAGATTGACCTGAAGTCTAGCTACCACTAGGTTCTCATCGAACCAACTGATGTCTGTAAGACAACCTTAAAGTCTAAAGAAGGCCTTTATGAATGTCTAGGCATGCCCTTTGGATTAACAAATGCACCAACCACTTTCATGAGGTTAATGGATGATGTATTGAGACCCTTCACCAACTCCTTTGTGGTAGTATATTTTGATGACATCCTCATATTCAACATAATGTGGGAGGAGCACATGCGACATATTCAACAGGTTTTGAGCACTCTGCGACAACACAAGCTTTATGCCAACTTGGAAAAAATATCTTTTGGCATGAACAAGGTCCAATACCTGGGTTACATTGTTGATGAGCATGGGGTACATGTTGATCTCTCTAATATCCAAGTCATCAGTGATTGGCCAACCCTGATCACACTGACCAAGCTTCGGATCTTCTTGGGACTAGCGAATTTCTACCAACGGTTCATGTTGGCATTATCCCATATTGCATGGGCCCTCAACTAGGTGACTAAGGGTGGTGGTAAGGCCAATTTCATGTGGGGGAAGGAGCAACAATGAGAATTTGATGATCTGAAACATCACTTGTGCTCAGCTCTAGTACTCTCCTTGCCCGATCTGCAAAAACCATTCAAGATTGATACTGATGCATCTGACTATGCTGTGGGCATAGTTCTCACTCAACACGGGCATCCTGTGGCATAACATAAGGAGACACTCTTTGATACTGTCTGAAAATACCCCACCTATGAAAAGGAAATGTATTCCATTGTACAATCCTACCGTCAATGGAAACTTTACATTCTGGGGAAAGAGACGATTATACACACTAATCACAAGCCTATGCAGTTCATATAGACATAGGGAACATTGAAGAATGATCGCCATCAGAAGTGGTCCACCTACCTGCAACAGTTCCATCTCAACATCAAGTATAAGACATGTATCTCCAATCGTGTTGCCGACTACCTCAGTCGGCCTCGTGTGGCTGCACTCACCACTGTGCTCCTATCCTATGAACATGAAGCATGAGAGTGGCCCCAACTTTATCAACAAGATCCAAACTTTGCCACCACATACCGTCTCTTGGGTACCAACGCTATTGTCACTGCTTTTCATATTCAGGATGAACTCTTATGCCACCTGGGCCATCTTTGTGTTCCTAAAAGTGAGCGTGCAAAGATAATTTGGGAAGCCCACTACAGTCGGGTGGCAGGACATTTTGGCGTAGAAAAAACTATGGCCATTCTTCAGAAAAAATTTTATTGGCCAAAAATTTGACAGGACGTCAACAAGTATATCAGCTCTTGCACTGCCCATGCCATTTCCAAGACAACCATCAAGAAGCAAGGCTTATACACCCCTCTTCCTATTCCTGAGAAGCCATGGGAATCCATATCAATGGATTATATGTCTGGTTTTCCATCCACCAAGCATGGAAATGACTGCGTGTTTGTGGTCGTTGATCGATTTTCGAAGATGGCCATCCTCACAACGACAGCTACTGCCAACATCATCTTTGAACGAGTTTGGGTCCACTTTGGGATACCACATAGCATCATCTCCGACCAAGACAACAGGTTCCTCAACACTTTTGATCGAGTCTTTGGTCTCTGTTGGACACCAAGCTCACAAAATCCACTGCTTTCCACCCCCAAATCGATGGCCAAACCAAGGTCGTCAAACCGAGGATGATTGTGCACATCCTACACATGTACAATTATAAGCATCCTCGTACATGGGACGAGAGTCTCCCATATGTCCAACACAGCTACAATAGGGCTCTCTATAGTTCCACTGGCCATAGCCCATTTCAGGCGGGTCTGTGATTCCAACCCTTGGGACCCATTGATGTTGCACTTCCTCTTGCCACTGCACAACCATAATCTTCCCTTGATCAGTCTGTGATCGACAAAGCCACTAGATTCATTGAGTGGATTTAGCACATCCGCCAACAGGTCCAGGAGATTTTTCAAAAATCCAATGCTAAGTACAAGCAACGCAACGATCAATATAGGGTACCACACTAGTTTCAGGTTGGCAACAAAGTATGGTTACATTTGCAGAAGGAGCGTCTCACCGGGCCCCATTGGAAGCTTCACCCACTTCATTGTGGGCCTTACACTATCACCAAGGCTGTGGGTAGCAATTCTTTTGAGCTCAACACTCCACCCTTCCTTGGTCTGCATCCAATATTCAATGTGGACCTCCTTAGGATATTTTCCACCATTATTGGACACCTCTGAGATCGATGAACAACCGACACCAACAAATCTCAACCCTGACTGCATGGAGCAAGCATCCACTGATCAGATCGTGGACACACAGGTCAAGGGCACTCGCCAACAACATATCCAGCTTTATCATGTTGTTAAGGCAGGGCAACTCCTACACCAAGGCAAGTGGCTCACCTGGGGCCAAATCCAACAAAAGTTTCATCACTTGATGGGGGAACTCAACGCAATGGAGACCATTGCTTCCTAAGGGGGGAGGATTGATCCATGTGGATATTTCTGGCCACCCACCTATTCCAACTGGCTCCTCGTGTCCGTTTTTGTTCAACACTTCCTTTTGTACTGCTTTATAATTGGGAGTTCTACACTTCTGGAGCTGTCTGAATCCCCACACATTCTCCAGGTGGCCTCTCGCCTAATCCAACTGGCTTATTTTGTATGTTTTCATGTCATCACATATTTCTGTACTTTCAGGGCTGGTTTGGGGCCCTAAACATTGTTATTTTGGCTCACTACAGTCAGATTGTAGACAGAGTAAGAGTCTGATGACAAAATGTGTATTTCTCTAAAAGACCTTTCCAACAGGATATCACGTGCCTAAATCGAAGTTCATATACAAAATATACGACCCAAGGAAGTTGAGGTACCAAATTACACCAACTTACCCATAGGGCCCACATGACATTTGGCGTTTCACTTTCTAGGGTTAGTTTTTTGGATGTCTAGGGTTTTGGCATTCATGAGTAATATGAAAAGGGCCTCTGGAGCCTTATTGTAATCCATTCTTCTCAGACGGATGCGCGTGGAAGCCACATCTCTTCTTAGAGATAGCTACCACCATTCGAGCAAGTTTCAGTTCTACAGTTTTACAGTTTCAACCTATTTCATTATTTAATAGAAGATATTGTTCACTAGATATTTGTGTTATTCTTCCTATCTCTGGATCAATGAATTTCATTCCTATCAAAAACAAATTGTTTCACATGGTTTGTCCTTAACTACAGGAACATTAGCTTCACTTCCAATCATTAATGATGTTCAAACACAAAAACATAATTGGAAGGAAAAATTCAAGCAAACGAAGGAGCATTTACCCAAACCCAAGGCTAGATTGGAAATCTCTTGATATCAATGATGTGAGAAATCCTAGCATAATGTGGGAAATCCCACTTATGAGCAGGGTTCAACACAAGAGTGTGAAATAAAAATCTCCAATTGAATTTAGTAAGTCAAACACCAGTTTATATAGTTTTACATAAAGAAAACAAATAAAAATGTCCAACTGAGTTTAGTAAGTCAAACACCAGTTTTTATAGTTTTACATAAAGAAAAAGAACCCAACAAATTTTGGAGAGAAACACTTACTAGATCCTATGAACTAGAAATTAAGCACAATAATTAATATAGTTGGAGAAATGGTCTCAACTAATCCATGAGAATAGGAAATCAAAAGGGTTTGTCACACCAAACCAATAATAATAATCTCATACAATACAAATATTAATGTGATATGCTAATACCTATTGTTATAGCAAGATTTGCGTCACCCTATGCAATATTGCACATAAGGCCTTTTTCCATTTCCTCATGCAAACTTATCATCCCTATTTGTAAATCCCAGAGCTAAAAATACATATTTTTATACATGTATGCACCTTGCCTACTATACAACATGTGTATACGCAGGATGCACCACTACAACCCGCATACATCGTGATTTGTGCCCCAAAATGAAAATTAATGTCGGGTTTTCATGTCATGACAGAAGATCTATGATCCTTGGCCTTCCATATACTAGAAACGTTTTGACTCGGACCTTTAGTTCCATTTGACGGCTATAAATGGGCCAATTCCGAGCTATGGAAAAGAGGAGAAAGAATTCAACTTTGAGAGCAAAGTTACTCTGGAGAAATTATTTACTTCATATTGAGTTTGCATCCCTTTGTCCTTTAAGTCTGAACACAGTGTTCAACCCCCAAGCTCTTCCCTTATTGATTGAGAATGTCATTGTTTCTATTTTATGAGCTTGCCTTTGGTGGAGGATTGAAGTGGTGGAGGCCCAACTAGAAGGAACTTAGTTTCTTGGTTGCGAATCGTGCCGACACAAAAGTCTGTAACATTTTCACTCCTGTTGATCATATATTAATAGAAATACTCTTTTCCTGTCCAATTGATATCTCGAAAATATTTGAATTATTATTCCATGGGCATATTTGTCATGTTTATTAATGGAATATGATATTGAATGTGCTAACATCATTTATTATCACCATATGCTTTCTTTGCTTGGTTGTTGAGGACTAGTTGTAGGTATATTGATTTGGGTCAAGTGCTCAATGGTGGACTTCATCGAACGTCTAGAAGAGGTAGGCCTTTTATCTTGTCTTGCTATCATATTTGTTTACATAACATACTTGAGAAGAGAGTTGATTTCTGTAGTCATTTCTGTCTGTTGTGGTTTACCCTAGACATAGAGATATTTTCCTCGTAACACCTACCAAAATAGATGAACCCATTTAGTAAACAGTAGAATCCATAAAATAGCTCTAGTTGTTCAAAAATAGCTCACTACACCTACTCTAAACGTTTGAAATCCCAATGGGAATAGAAGAAAGTAATCAAGAATCTAGATGAAAACTAGAAAATGCAGTCTAAACTTAAATGGTTGTTGCTAGAATACCACATGAAGAATTACATGTAGAAAACTAAAGGTCGCGACTCTTAGATAGTCTAGAGTTTTGCTCAAATCCTGTGAAATGAGGTGGAAAATGAGGAAGTCTTAGTGATGGACCTATTGAAAGGGGAGAGTAATAAGGAACAATTGGGGTTATGAAGAAAATCGAAGGGAGTAAATAAAAGGAAAGAGGAAAGGGATGAGAGCTCATAATATGGTAGTAGTGAAGTAAACAATATCTTTAACTTGATTTCTCTTTCTTATACTTTGTCTTATTAAAGGTTATGTTATATTGATAGAAATTATTTTGTGTGGTATGTTGTTTGAATCAAAATATCTCATGGTGCTTGAAACAAACTTCAACTAGAAGATGTAACTTCCAACAGTAAGGAAAAATATCACTTTGTCGAAGGACAAGGGGACTTTAGTTCATTCCATAGTTCATCCCATGAAGTGTGTTGAGGAGATGAATGAGGTCAATGTTGAGTTGTATGCAATTGTGCCAATGTATCCCCCTTTTTTCCCCCTTGTATGCCCCCAAAATGCTCCAATCTTTGATTTAGAACTACATATAAATCTCCCAATTTTATTTTACGTGTTTTTATGTTTTTGAAACTGGTCTTGAGCCTATCATTTTCTGTAGCCACTTGAGTGAGCCATTTTCTAATATCTTGTGGTTTCACCTCATTCCATTCTTTAAAGTTCCTTGTTAAAATACTTCTCAATGCCATCAATGGATGCATTATATTCTTTTTTCTGCTATTGGAGTCCTTTCCTTGTAAATTGGGGTCCCACTAAGATGAGCCATATAATCATTTTCAACTTCTATATGTTAGATCATAATTTTTTGTAGTTCTTCTAATTTGATTAAGACTTTATCCATCACCTTCATTTGCTTAGGAACCTTGAATTTCCCTCAACTTGAAACTGGTAGGAAATCCCTTAGTAGTTCTATCCTTCTTGGGCACTCAAATCACATGAATTAAATCAGGGAGAGATTATTGAATGAACATAGTATTTTCTTCCTAATTATACCCTAATTGATAAAATTCCTTACAAGGTGTTAATGCCATTTAAGACGTTGCTTACCTTACTAGCCTTTAACATAAGTTGTTGTTTGTCCCATAGTTCCTTTGGGATCACTTGTTTCATACTCTTGAGAGTCATTTTGGTTAAATTACCTTTCTTCTTATTACATTCTTCTCAAATCTCTTTGGGGGATGCTGGGGCAGGGGTTATAATGTAGGTTATATGAGTAATGGTGGAACATGAAAAAACCATTCTTAATATTAGTATTTGCATTTAACATATTTGGTTCTTAAGACCTCATTTTCTAGTGGAAGTGCCTCAACTGTATCCTTTAGTACTTCCAACACAATTTTATCCTTGGTTGTTAGGACAAATGACAGACCTAGATCCACCACATTTAAAGCCTCTGTCTATAAATATTAACATGATTTGGCGAGTACCTAAGGAAAAAAAGGACAACCTTCCTTCATGCTTTCTTCATAGGAGTTTTAACCTTGGTGGATCTAATAAAGATGCTTTTGGATTCCCTATCATACTTCACATTACGTATAATCTTATTTCCAACTTCCTTGTGCCCAACAGGGAAAATTGATCTCTCCTATGCTTTCGTGATAATATTTTCAATCATTGGTTAAGGGTCTAAAGGTCTACTTGTAATATTTATTTAGCATTGTGTTTGGTCTGGTTAGCTTATCAGGCCAATGACCTTTTTTTCATAAGGTGAGGCATAATGGACTCACCTAAAATTTCTATGATCATCCATGGTAGTGAGTTTGGACTAACAACCTACGATGGCACCAACGACTCCTCATAAGTTTGCATTGAAGGTGTGCAACAAGGTAATGATTCTCCCCCTAATATCAAATTATTCGATCTTGTGTATGCTAGTCTTTATCATGTATTCCAGGAAATCTCCATTTTGGGATATTTCGTTGGGAGGGTACCCTTGAAGAAATTATTCGAAACTAGGTCCATGAGGTTTGGGAGCCTAATGTGTGACATTACACACACGTCGAGCCTAACTAAAGATTTTTTCTAGTTCTAGTTCAACGACCCTTCCCATGTGAAGAATATTTTGAATTAGGGCCCCTAGATTTGCAAAATTACCATGTCGGTCCTTAACCACTGGCCCCATGATTTCTTGATCAAAAAATAAGCATAGCTTCCCTACACGGGTTTTATTTCTTTGACCTACCCATGCAATTTTGGCCAACCCTACAACAAATTTCCACACATTTGGAAACGTTTTCTTAAGATCCTCATATATTTTCTATCCCTTGGCCTCAACATAGTTTTTATGTGAGTGTTAATATACATGTGACCTAAAGGAATTGTGTATGTACATCTAGATTGTAGTTGGGTTCATTACCAAACAATACAATGTATAAATATGACCAATACTTATTTTTGATTCCAAATTCCCAACCATCACATTCAAAATTACCCAATAATGGCCCTAGCTAAAACCAACACAACCTCACCCTCACTATCTTGTCCCACTGCCAAATCTCTGTAGGTTCCCAAGGTAGGGGAAAAGGGTATGGAAATAAGTGATGCATGAGAGTAAGAGAAATATTGCAACTAATTCATAGCTTGTGGAAATTCCAAACTAGAAACCTCCAATCTTCAAGGCCTTCTCTATAGACAACCCTAGTAAACAAGTGAATCCCAATGATCTGTAAATTTTGTGGCTATTCCACTGGAACAATTCGTCACAATAGATCTTATAATATTCTGAAATCTTATATTTATGCGGTTTATTTCCTTAGATCCCAAATTTATTATATCTAGCTTATGTGCTTGAATTTAAGAAATAACTAAAATACAAAAATGAAGAACATGCACAAATACACACCATCCACACAAAAGAACACAAGATTTACCTAGGAAACCCAATACAGAAGAAAACCTAGCTAGAAGGTGAGGCCTATGCTTTTCTCTCTTTGATTCAGTTATAAAATGCACATACAAAGGAATGGGAACTCACTATGGAGTTACCTTTTCGTATTGTGGATTGAACGATTGCTACAAAATCCTCCTTCTCTTTTGTTATGCTCACAAAATACCACTCTCATATGTTTTTCTCATCTATGGAACAAGATACAATGAAAAAGAATGGAATCCCTTCTCTTCACAGTGGCCCAATATTTAACACAACACGATAACATAGGCTCTATGACACTAACCATAATCAAAGAAAAGACTCCTCTAAAATTTGATTTTACATGGACTAATTTTCACAAAGGAGCTTAAATAATTTACCAATGACTATACATTCCTACTATCAGAGAAAAAATCCTTTTTTGATTCGACAAGAGACCAAATAGTCCACATGGAGAGCACTACCACTCTCTCTGACCATCAACCCATTCAGTTTTCTATCTCTTGGAGGTTGAGCGAGTGAGGCTACCAAAAACTTGTTATATTAAAAAAATCTCCCATCTACAAATCTCGGGTTGCCTACCCTACATTTGAATGATGTGGATTCTCATTTCCCTAGTCATGTAGGGATACTAGTTGGGTTACCTTGTGGGATAATGCTATTTCCATTATTGTGGCCTTTCTATGTGGGTACATGTGCCAAATAGCCAAATTCCAGTGGGGTTGTAACTATGTGTTATGACATGAGCTTGATGGCATCATGAGAGACTTGCAATGGACCCTCTATGATGAATATAAGCAATCCCATGCTATAAAGCTATGCCATTTACAACAAATAGATGATATCTATTGGGATGGAGGCAATTGTTGTGCTTGATAAAACTAGGGGACATGCCTACCAAGACATTCTTCAAAGCCCTAGTTACTAAGGAGGTTACGGAATCCATGTTTTCCCTGAACACAACCATGAGTCACTGTTGATACCTTTGCCTTGTTCTACCCAAGGATTTCTTTCCTTTACAAACCAATTTTATAAAACACCTTAGCCATGCATATGCAAAGGTATTTCCCTTGTCAAAAATCCCAACCACTCGCATCGACATCCCGCACAATCTTGTTAGTGTGGATGCTGGGAAATTTCCTGTGAGTCTATTATGGTCCCATTTCTCCCGTATCCGCATCCAACATTCATTATCACTGCATACCACACCCACATTCCCATACTTAGTTTATTTTCTAATTCCTTTGTGTCTCATGTGGAAGGATGATCCTTGATGTTTCCTCTTGCACACATCCTTCTTCCTGCATCCCACATTCCACATGGATACTCCTGCTTCCTACACCCACATTCCACATGGGACATGATTTGTGGTTTCGAGGTAATCATATCATATCCAAGGCATATATCTTGCATGACGAAAGTGGCTGTTGTTAATTAATAAGGATTAATTCTCACACATTTCCCCCAAGCCTCATGTATGCGAATGACAGTTACCATTTAAGGAGTGACATGCACCAAATGTATGAGGGGGAAATTTTGAACAGTGGATTGAACCTGAATTTATTATTAGCAGGGAACCTATCAAACATAAAATATGATTTATACACATAAATCTCACATTTACCTAATCACATTGAAATTGGAAAAGTGGCGAAAAAGAAAAGGAGAGAGCCATTCTATAGAGATACAGTGAATTCATTGGCCCGAGAAAGTAGGGAATTACAATGGTCTAGTGAATATGAGTTGTATTTTGAGCTTCCCCTAGAATACAAGCTTACAAAAAAATTCTGGTTGTTGAGGATGGGTAAGGTTGGGTGCGTGCCCGAGGTGTTCGATTTCAGAGAACTTGTAGCATGGTGTTCTTGAATATTTTATTCAAAGCACCGACTGATCGAAGTGAAGGAAAGTGGAAGGATTCCTATCCATTTAACACTAAACACTTTTAGAAGGATGTTGTAACTTCCAACACTAGATATGTTCCTCAAATGTTTTGAGGCATACTCTTTCTTGGATGTCCAAGGTGATAGCCACCACAAGAAAAACTACTCCCAAAAAATAAGAAGCAAGCCACTCGTGATGATGCACATACAAGGGAAAGTTCAAATGTTGGTGTGAAGGAGGTCCCAGTCCTGGAGGAAAGAAAACAACCACAACACAGACACAAGGGAGATCCACAACTAGTGTTGAAGGTGGCACAGTTCATCACTCCCATAAGAGTTCCTCTTCCGACCACAAAAACTAGGAAGTTAATACCGATGAAACATCAAATAATGAAGGATGTGTGGGTGATGGAGACAATAGGGAGCCCCCTCAACATCAATTGGAGATAGCACATGAAATTACTCCTATTCCCAAGAGAAAAATTAATCCATATGGAGGCAACTCACAAGACCCCAGGGGTTTGGAAACAAAGGCAACATACATGGAATTTGATGAGGTTAATGACATGCCCACATGGGTTGTAGTAAAAATAGTGGAAAATAAACTAATAACAGAAGAGTTGGCCAGAAGGGACCAAATTTTTTTGAGGAAGAGTCTATGACTCTTCATCATGATAAATATGATAAACAGTCCTAAAAGCTGTAGATTGAAAGATTCAATTTGAAGGATAAAAGAGTGACATGAAAGTGGAGTTCTGAGATTGAAGTAAAAGGTTTGAGGCTTGTTAGCACTTTGTAAATTTTGTCCGGCTGAAAGACAAACGATAGAGGTAATTGTTTCAACCTACTTTAGAGCTGAAGCACTAGCCCGTTCAACTCAAAGAGGGCTCTCTCATGTCACTTGATATATCTATGGAAATCGGTGGCTAGATTTGGTTTGTGTTGGGTTTTTTTAATAAAATAACTGGAGAAATGAAGATGAAATTTGGGCTATGGGGTCTGGAATAAATAGAATACATCATCAAACCTGAGACTATTCAGAGGAAAAGGATAAATCAGAGAGTAAGTCTGAGTTTATATATGAATATTTTTCATGACATCAGAGGAAAAAGAAACACATAACTACATCAGAGCATTACAGAGATGAATTCTGAGTAAGTTAAGAAGAAAGAAACATAGTCTAAGTTGCTAAACCAAGAGCATCAAATAATGAATTCTGGGCCTCTAAATCTCCAATTTAGACAGAAAGGAGTGTAAATGAAATGTATGCTTACAGGAAATACATACTATGAGAGGAAAACAAGACTCATATAATTTTCAGTTAGAATATTTTCATAAACAATCCAAAATCTGCCTCTGCATTTATATATTCATTCTAGCCCCAAAATTTACAAAAGTTTTTCTTGCACAGAGGGCAGGCTCCTCTTTCTCCATGCTGTCTATATCCTCGAGATAATATATATATAGAGAAGGTTTCTTCGTGGAATTCAAAACGTTCAGACTTCTCATCGTTCTAAAATTAGAGATAAGTTACAAGGATGAATGATTTATAATAACCGTTACCCTATTTTAGAGGGACAGTTAAGAACATGTTCATCATATCTAGGCGCCATGTGTCCAAAAATTATCTCCACCTGAGAGTTCATTTTAGTTTAGCAATCTCCTCCTTTAGAGTATCCAACCAGGTCGGTTGATTCTCTCCAACACTTTCAACCATTTCAACTATGGTTTCTTTCTTCTATCGTTTGCTCCATTTATTTTTTACAGCTCACCTGTTGATGACTAGATCCCTCATAATGAGATTTATCCTAACTTCTAATCCTGGGTCTATAGCAGGTTCCTTATGAAATTTAGTAGCTAATATACATGCAATTTCCTTTTCCATCTTACCAGTAGATAAACCCGCCATGTTACTTGAACGACCTGTTTGACTGGATATGGCTTGATTGGCCTCGTCCATGTATTCCAGTATCATGGACACCAAGATGTTCCTTTCAGAAGTTAGAGAGTCAATATTACGGATGAGATGATACCCTCACTTTTGGGAATCGATAGTTATAGAGTTCCAATCATGAATTAGTGACAGAGTTACTTACAGGTATGTTGGTTTACCATGCTTGGCTAATCCGTTTCAGATGATTAGCTCTCGAGTTCGTTATATGGCAGCGTTCACTTGACATCATACGATTGTGAAGTACCGAACGGGTGAAGTAGGGTGATTCCGACCAGCCGTTACCCGCCCCACGAGTGGTTTATTTGACATAGTGAAACATGTCACATCGGGGCTTTGGCGAAAGTGGTTTCAGGCAAATCGCCTTTCGCCCCGATGTATCTCTGGAGGCGCCGCGTGTCCAATTTAAAAACCACAATGGTTTTCCCTGGTCCGCCATTACATGATTAAGTCCCGTGCAAGTTCACCGCCCGATATAACCTCCAGCCATTGATCCGGGCCATTTTACAATCGACGGTCTGTCAAGTTATGCCTTTTGCGCTTCCGCTATATTTTTCCGTACGCCGCCAGATATGTCCTAGTCCTTTAAATTATCAATTCTCCAAACTATCACGCTTCCATGACGATGTAGCTCTTGCTAAATTTTCGAGACTTGGGTCTTGTCTGAAAATTGTTATGGTGATAACATAGGCTCCAACTGGGGATGCTATCTCCCTATGAGGTAGCAAAGAACTCATAGACCCAGTGCCTGATCCATTGGAATGATCCAAAAACAAATGTGTGTACCCTTCTCCTACCATATCACTAGTGTCTGCTGATATCCAAACTCTGCATGCCGCCCTCAACTAGATACTAAACACTGAATATACCGCTGAAACTGACTATACACAATACTAAAAATATAAACTTAAAAATGCTTGTCTGGCAAGCTTATTCGTACATTCCTACCTACCCTAAAATGCTGAAATGAATACTCAATCAAGTGATGCTAAAGTGCCAATGCAACCAATCAAGTAATTGGCTTCCTGATTTTTCTCCGCTCACATCTTTCTTAAGAAGGCAGAAAAATGTAGAAGATGGCAACTGAAAACAAAATTTGAATCCAAAATTTGAGTTTATGAATGAAACAAACTCCTCCTTCACTGATGATTGTAATAGGATGGCCACCGAATCTTGAAAAGCATGAAAAATCATTTCTTCTTGGTGAGCAAAAACAAAAATACAAGACTCTTTCGTAAGTGTTTGTTGTTCTTGCTTTATTTCTTCTGTTTTGAGAACATTTTCAAATGAAATGGCATCAATGGGTTTGTCTACTTCTCCATGCATCTCAAGAAAACAATTTCATACATTCTTCAAATATGAAAACCATATTATGTGCATCAAGGCTATCCTTTTGTTCATCAAACAATTCTGATTTGGTTTTTGGAAATTTGTTTGAGGGCTGGCATTTTGAATTTCAAATGAATTAATAGAAATAAGTTCTTGCTCATAATATTCTTGCAAATGCGAAAAGATGACATCATGAACTATTTCATAGTCTAGAGTCATCATGGATGTATTTTCAAAATCTTCGCCTGTGTCTATGCTGTTTAGAAATTGGACCAATACGTCATTCTTAGGGGAAGAAAAGCAACCTTGAAATAGCTTGTCTTGCTGGTAATAATTTTTAACATCTGCATTAGTTCTGGGAGAAAGGAAAAGACCTTTGATAAAAATTTCTTGATCAACTTCTTCTTTAATCTGATGATTAAGAACAGATTGGAATTTTGAATTGAAATATCCTTCCAAGTAATGATTGTGCAATTCATGCGAGTGTAGTTGGTATTCTTTAATGATGACAACATTTTCATGTAAAATAATGCTACTGTGAATATAGTCAGAAGTCCCTATTTTTTTTTTTTTCTAAAATTTCATGATTTTCTCTTAACCATTCAAAGGAAGAAAAACATAAGGGGAGAGATTTTTTATCTGTAAGCCCGCTGCTTTCTTCGCCTTCGACTTTATGCTTGGATATTTTCTGATTTGAAACACTATTTTCTTTCAACAGTTCGAATGAGGAAAAACACAACGGAAAGGTTTTGTTACCTGACTCACAACCTTCTTCATTTTTTCCAGTATCATCATAGGTACATTTTTCCATCTCTTTGGGTTTTTGGAGATAATTAATCAAGTGCCAAGATCTGAAATATATATGTTAGAGAAGAAATATAAATTATCACAATGAAATCACTCTTAAGGCGGAGGAATAAGCGTCTTTTACCACATAAGAGTGGGATTGAATTGCATAAATCAAGGAAGAATGGTGTACCTGAATTACCTCTTGATTAATAGATGTAAGTTGGACTAGTTTGTTTTTTTCCACAATTTCCAAAATATGATATATGAAATTTAATACAAAAAATGTAGATTTTGGACAAGGAAAAGTACCCCAAGAGTGCCTAAAGCACTTGGAATGATAAACCTTGGGTAATTTGGTTAGAGAAATGAATAAAATATGTAAAAAAAACCTATGAATGAATGATTTCAAGTACAAATGTATAATAAACATCCAATTAGCTCAAAATTGCGAAGAGAGATGGTGAGTCCCCCTAGGGTTTCACAAAAATCTCCAAAATGTAAAATAATAGGTATGATGCATTTAGGAAATGAATTTCACCGTTAGAATGTGTTATATATCCTTTATAAACAATCCAAAAGTGAAATATAAGCTAGGGTAGGGTTAGAATCCACCCTTTAGGGTTAAACCCTAGCTCTAGTGTTTGACCAATTCTAATTTCTTTGTTGCAATTTAATTTTTAGAATTGATAAACGTCTTAAATCATCCCACAAATGTTAGATAAAACCTTTAAGCACAAAAGTGTGGGGCTAATTTTCCCTATTAGGGTTTTTTATCACACAATTTGTACTTAATCCAAAGGATAAGGTTTAGGAAAGGCAAATTGGCGTAACAAAGGTTATCCTATCATTGTCACCTCAATATGATGCCTCTTTCTATTTAGGGTTGATGGCCTAGGGGAGACATCCCCGATGACCTGGGGGTTTGAAAAAAAAAAGGTTACAATGTCTATGAAAATTCCCCCTCTCACAAGTCACACTGATCAGAAAGTCCTAGGGTTTTAACCAATGAAGTAGTGAAGTATTAAGATGTACCTGCCCAGAACAAAGCAACAAGAAAATATATCTTTCGCAAGTACAACTTGTTGTTAGCACTTCATAAAACCATACACTTTATCAATAAAAGAAATGGCTGATATATGGTGAAGTAAACAAAAATTTGTAGCAGCAATGTTTATAAGACAATAACTTCACAAAAAGTGCCTTAAAATGGCTTCAAAATGACCAAGAATAATTACTAATTAATACCAAAATACTAGAATTTGTCAGAAGCAAATAAGGCAATGTATTTATCAACTTTTTCAATTTCTTTTAGGTTCTTTTAGTGCTGAAATAGATGGTTGTAGCTTATTTTTGTAACAATAACAACTAAGTTAGTAGATTAGACTATTCTAAGGTTAGGAGTAGTTAGTAGAGAGCTTAAGGTATATGATTTCATAGTGGTTTTTGTCAATCACTCAATAGCAAGGCTTAGATCAATATTTTTTAAAGAAAATGGATTCTTTTAGGTAGCAACAAATCTTGAAGGAACAAATGATAATAATAAAACTAAAGACAAGAGGGGTGAATAGATGAAGTGTTGGTAACCCAAGGCTTCAATTACTAAACCCTAGGGGGAAAATAACTACTAGGAAGTAGGTAACGCTAGGCCCTAGTAGTTTTCTTCCTTATTTAGCTCAAAGATGAAGTAAATGACGGCTTAGATGAAGAAAAATGTGTTAGGGTGTTGCAATGGCAAGGCCCTTAGCAAAAGCTTCAAGAAAATTGACTTTCTAGCAAAATCTAGTAGGTGAAAGCTATTAAGGAAAGGACAATAACATGTGCTTAGCCTCCTAGGGTTTTAAGCTAGAAATTTCATAATCTTAGTATAAATGAAAGATAAATGTAACTATAACCATTCAATAAAGAATAATTTCAGAAATTTCACTTACATCCACCAAGAATCATCTAGCAAATACTCTAGTTGAACACTTCCACCAAGAAAATTGCCAAAATAGTCCAAAATAAGCCTCCTTCAAGAAGTGCACACTAAATTTAAGTCATGTAACCCCAATTAGGGCGCAAATTTCAAACCTCACACTTGTGTGAGTGAAAGATCATGAAATAATTCAAGGGACAATCCCTTATTTACACAGTTACAATGACCAAAAATAGGTCAAAAAAGGCCGACATGGCTAATTTACATGTAATATCCAGTTTTTACATTAAATGAAAAATTAAAACCCTAAATCAAGAAGAAAAGGTGACGTCATGCCCTTTTAGGGTGATGTTATGCCTTTTTGGTGAAACGTTGGCCTCTAGGAGAAAAATGTTAGGCCTCCCAAGGCCTCTGGATCAAGCCACACGTGCCACTTGGCACATAACTTCCTCCAAAGTGTCCATAAAATGCTGGGTGATGTCAAGGGTCACAGAGGTGATGTCATGGGCCTTTCAAGGACAACATCATAGTAGGAGGGAAAGACCCCCCTGGGTCCAGGCCTGCCAGGCTGTCTCTGGTGGAATGTCCTCCTCTTTCTCTGGTGCAAGCCTCTGTTCTGCCTCTACCCTTGGCTGGGGTCTCAACATTCATCTAGTGGGATTTTATCCCTATGGAGATCCGAACTAATCATCTCCCCATGTGTACCTATCCATCGGGTGTGGCCCTGCAAAAAAAACAAGTATGCCCTCCACGAGATCATAAGTCACAGGGATCATAGCAATGACAATCACATATAATAATCAAGTTATCTAAACATGTGCATAAAACTCCCCTTTCCCAAACAAGTGCTCAAAGACGTTATGCTATTATATAAGCCAGGTTTGGAGAGGATGTCAGGAGGTCCTTCTAGGTTAATTCTCATTAGACGTGGGATGTTTCTAGGTGAAGACAAATCTAGACCATGTAAGTGGATGAGGTGGTGTAGGAATATTTGAGCAATGGGAGCAATGATGACAGGGGAATGTATCCTTATCACAGGGGAATGATGAAGGTGGCTGAAAAACATTATCACAAGGATCCTTCTTTGAGAAAATGATTTCCTCAACTCTATCAAGATGTGAGCTCAACAATGGTTGATAATATTCTTCATGGAATAAATCCAAGTGCTCAGAGGAATAATCATCAAAATCCCCAAGGTATGACTGAAAATCACTAAGAGAATATAGCACCAGGTCATCCTTGGGTGTCTGAAACAGGTTTGTAATCATACCATCTCCTTGTTTCCATTTGTCAAAATTAGCAACCTCATATGATAGTTGTAAAGGAAAATTTTGGAAACAACCCTCAATGTTGAAAACGGTATCCCCATCATATCTAATCACATCCCATTTATGCTATCGACATGTATGAATTCATCAATATTATCAACAAAGTCATCATCTTCATCATAACATGAAGGGGTTAGAACATCCAACACTTCTTCACTTTCCATATCATAAGATAAAGAATCATTAAAAATTTGTAAAGGGAAATAAATCACCTTGGTTACTTCTTCCTGTGCAAGACCTTCAAGTATTTGGATAACTTCATCAAACGAAAGACTTTCCTCTACATATTTAACTTTGAGATATAGAGGATCTAACTTGTCCAAGGGTTCCATTTCTCCTTCACTCTCTGAATCATAGAATAAGGTATCATCAAAAAAATGGAAAAGAAAATGACTCACCTCATTCTCTTCATCTTGTGCAAGGGAGATAGGATTTTGGAGAGCTTCATCAGACCAAGGAGCAGTTACCGATGATTAATCCTCAGAATTCACTTCTCTAGTTAAATATTCACTGCATTCTATCGAATCATGGGAAAAAATTTCTTCGTAAAACTCTTCTTTTATATCAGAGGGTTCCTGACATTGAGTAAGGTATACATCCCTGAGATATTCTACAATATCAGTGGTGAATCCTTCGTTCTCTAAGGCTATTTTAAGATTTTGAAGGGCATCTTCATCTGTCTGGCATTGTGGTTTGACAAATTCAATAAACCTACTGATGAGGTATACGAAATATGAAATACCCCTATCTTCGCAACAACTCTTAAACCAATATTGCAAAAAGGATGGCAGGGAAAGTATGAATAATTTAACCAGAACATCCTCCCCTCCCGATTCTATCTCGCTTATATACTTCAATAATTCTACAATGTGTGTCATCGAGAGGCCTCCAAATATTGGAGAGTTGCTTGACCATTTTGTATCAAAATGATTCGGGTATCCTTGAAAACTTTTGAAATCAATAGTCAGATACACTTGTTCCCAGGGCACCATGATCCCATAACTTGGAAATATCACAGAGTTGAGAGTAAGGTGGAATATTGGAAAAGGTTAGTGGAGTCGCCATATAATTTTCTTGAAACTATCAAAGGGATGAGGGGATCACCCTCAATGGAGTTGCGGGGTAATCTTTGGAAAGTAAAGGATTTTGAGGAAAGGCTTACCGAGAAGTGTCATCTTTGAGGATAATTGACTCAGTGTTCCCCGACAATGACACCAAAATGTTATCACACAATTTTTACTTAATCCAAAGGATAAGGTTTAGGAAAGGAAAATTTGTGTAACATAGGTTATCCTATCACTGCCACCTTGATTCATTTCATGCCACACCCCATAGGAAACATTTTCTAGATTATGTTCAGGGTGATTTTGGATAGGTTCATTTGGGTGATGATGCATGTAATATTCCAAATATAAAAAAGTATGTAGAACATAAATACATAGCTAGAAATGGAATATGAACAAAAATATAACCAGAACAACACCAGAATAATACCAAAATGATACCAGAATAATACCAGAAAGAGCACTTTGATTACTGAGAGCAATGTTCACTTGCCTCTTCGAGGGGGCAACCTCCAGCATAGCAGATCTCTATTACAATAATATCTAAGACAAAATTTATCATACCCTCAACTCCTATTTATACTAAATATGTCTATCAAAATAACCATCTAGAGGAAGATCCTTCTAGAAGCGAAAGATTCTATTAGGTATTCTTACATTAGACTTATTCATCCTTATTTATAGGCCTTATTAATATTGACCTTTATTACATGGAAATATATTATTCTACCTATGTGAGGGGTTAGGTCCCTAACATGTCCTCCCCCTTAAAAATAGTCTTGTCCTCAAGGCTTGAGATGGGGAAATTGCTGCAGAATGGTAGTTGGTTCCCAAGTGGCATCTGCTGGAGTTGTATCTTTCCACTAGACTAACACTTCCTTGATGGTTCGCTGATGCAGACGATGCTCACACTGGTCCAAAACTGCTTGTGGCTGTATCCAAATGGAGCCTTCTTCGTCCAATTCGGGAAGGTTGGTTTGAGTTTGGTAGTTAGTTCCAATCACATTATTTAAGCAGGAAACATGAAAAACATGATGGAGCTTAGAATGACTTGACAAATCTAATTGATAGGCCACCTGTCCCACATGCTTGAGAATGGTATAAGGACCATAAAATTTGGGTGCCATTTTCTGACAATGGTCAGCCTCAAGGGAATTTTTCTTGTATGGTTGCAGTCGAAGAAACACCTGATCTCCTTCTGCAAATTGACGTTCAAAGTGACCTCGATCTGCTTGTTTCTTCATGTGATTCTGGGACATGACCAAATTCTCTTTGAGGGTACAAAGAATAGCCTCTCGAACTGTAAGTGTTTGGTCAACCGCTTGGACCTTCGAGACACCTGGAAAATATGAGAGAACTGAACATGGATTTTTTCCATATACTGCTTCAAAATGAGTCATGTGAGTAGCTGTATGGTACAAAGTGTTGTACCACCATTCAACTAGTCGTAACCATTGGGCCCACTAATTTTTCCTTTCCGATGCAAAACACCTCAAATATGTTTCCAAACACTTGTTGACAATTTCAGTTTGACCATCAGTCTGGGGATGATGAGCTGTGCTGAGATGCAATTGGGTGCCTTGTAGCTTGAACATTTCTTTCCAAAAATTGTTGGTGAAAGTTGGGTCGCGATCAAAGACAATAGAATGTGGCATGACATGAAGCTTGAAGACCTAATCATTGAAAAGTTGAGCGACAATGGATGTTGTAAATGGGCGTTGAAGAGCATAGAAATGAGCATACTTGGAAAGACGATCAACTACCACCATGATGACTGATTTATTGCCCAATTTAGGTAATCCTACAATACAATCCATAGAGATATCCTACCAAATAGCAAGTGGAAGCATAAGTGGTTGTAGTGTGCTAGGATATTTGACTATTTCACCCTTGTTGCGTTGACACACATCACATTCAACCACAAAATTATGAACGTCTTGTTTCATACCATCCTAGAAAAAAGAAAGTTTGACCCTGTCATAGGTTTTGGTAAACCCAGAGTGCCCAACTTTGGGTGTATCATGAAGCTCAGAAAGTACCGTGGCTTTAAGTTTTAATTGTTTACTTAAATACAAACGACCTTTGTATCGAAGCTCATCATTGAGCCAAGGGTACACTGGGGAAACTGGAGAATTGGACTGCAATTGGTGTATCAGATGCAAACTTTTTGAATTGTGTAGCCATTCCTGGAGAACAACTTGGAGCCAATCTGGTACAATGAAGGAGAGAGAAAAAAGGGACCCTTCATCTTCATATTTTCTAGAAAGTGCATCTGCAACCACATTGTCTTTTCCTTTCTTGTAAATGATCTCATAATCATATCCAAAGAGCTTAGTCACCCATTTTGTTTCTCTACGGAGGAAAGGCGTTGTTCTAGAAAATACTTGAGGCTTTAATGATTTGTCTTAATTTGGAAGCATTTCCCCAATAGATAAGGGCGCCAAATATCCATGACATGAAGAATAACCAACATTTCCTTTTCATAGATTGATTTTCCCAAATTGCAATCGGAAAGTTGTTTGCTGGTAAAGGCCAAAGGCCTACCCTCTTGCATAAGGATAGTGCCAATTCCTTTCCCAGAAGAATCACATTCCAGGACAAAGATCTTTGTGAAATCAGGAAGGACCAAGACTGGAGTGGTGCACATGGCCATCTTCAAGGTTTGAAAATCCTGAGCAGCTTCTGGAGTCCAAGTGAAATAATTATTTTTAAGGAGTGCAATGAGAGGTGCCGCAATCTTTCCATAATTCTCAACAAACTTGTGATAATAATCTGTTAAACCCAAATATCCATGCAAGATTTTGAGAGTCTTTGGGTGAGGCCAATCTTTTATAGCTTCAATATTTTTAGGATCCACCCTGACGCTGACCTTGCCGAAAATATGACCCAATTACTTGACTTCTGAGACACCAAAAGAACATTTAGATTGTTTGAGAAAAATTTGGTGCTGAGAGAGTAGATGGAGAACTCGATCCACATGAGAAAAATGGGTTGTCTAGGTTTTACTATAAATGAGGATACCATCAAAGAAAACTAAGAAAAAATGAAGGATAAATGATGGAAGACATGATTCATGAGGATTTGGAAAGTGGAGGGAGCATTACACAAGGCAAAGGCCATGACCAAAAACTCATAGTGGCCCTCATGAGTTCTAAACGTAGTCTTAGGAATGTATGCCTCTTTCATACGTATTTGGTGATAGCCAAAATGAAGATCAAGTTTAGTAAATAACTGGGTGCCACTCAATTCATCCAAGAGGTCATCAATG
Organism: Picea glauca; assembly: GCA_000966675.3. Lineage (NCBI taxonomy): Eukaryota > Viridiplantae > Streptophyta > Pinopsida > Pinales > Pinaceae > Picea > Picea glauca. The sequence continues at coordinate 80,472 of JZKD02S1201766.1, forward strand.
ACAGAAATGGGAAATTTGTCTTTAATGGTGTGTTTGTTGAGGGCGCGAAAGTTAGAACACATGCGCTAAGAACCTTCTTTCTTAAGGACCATGACCACTGTAACATCCCCGACCACCCACAGGCCAGGCAATGCCACTACTGTGGAATATACACTTATATATAATATGCATTAAATCAAATTAACACATTTTACATAGAGTTACTACCATCCTACATAATTAAATAGAATTAACAGTAATTCATACATGCAACAAAATACATGATAACATTCAAGCCTTATGCGTAACATAAAATTAAGCACATAAATTATACTTATCTTTCAACTGGAATAACACCACCAACTGCGTGAAAACCTTCCACAAACCTCCTAGACTTAGACCGCTCTGCTCATAAATCTCAGCAGTAGGTCACCCCCGAGCTGGGACTAAGATCCACCGGGCAAGGGAATCCTAGGCTAGGCAAGGTCAACAGGAAGACACATAGTTTATGAGGATGGATTCTCTCCCAGGAGCCACTTATGCCCACTTATCACATACTATGATTCCCCACATGCCCGTCCCACCCTAGGAGTATACACCTTCACTGTCACACAATATAGTCCTTCGACTGCTAAACCTCCCTTTCCTTGGGCTTCAACAACAGGCCAAACCAGAATTCTCAGAGCTTTGTGGCAGCTACATGACCCCTTCCAAAAGTTCTCATTTCCTCCACGCACTCTCTCACCTGGAGAGAGTCACCCACAGGCCTGAAAACCTACCTCTTCAAACACAACCACCTCCCTCACCTGGAGAGAGTGTTGCACACATGCCTGACAACCTACTTCTTCAGCTCCATTCTAGCACAAGGAGGACAATAGTAAGGCTCAGCAAGGAACATATGATTACAACAAATCACACTCAGCCAAGGGATTGCGTGGCCACAACAACCCACAATTATAACATACATGACATAGACAATTAAGTATGCTCAGGTTTCACAGAAGATGTGGCTCAGTCCTTGGGTTTTCACTGGGTTCAAGATGCGTGACTATGCAGAGGTCGAATAGGTTAGACGACGAATCAGTCCACGTGTTTTTCCCACTGGTTTCAAGGTGCATGACCAGAGAACAAAACATAGAGGTCGAGTGCAGCGGAAAAATGGTTCTTGGGAAATATTCCAGTGAACTCAGGCGGAGTATGGAAGAATCACAGAACGAATCAGATAAAGGACGAAAGAATGACCCACAAACCCCCAACACAGCTGATGCTTAATATTTTAACTGCATGCACTCAAGTCGACACTTGTCTTCTTGGAGATGCATGCGTTCCCTTTTGCACTTGTTCCTTTTCAAAGAACTTAGGACAACACTTGGTTGATTGTCTACCTTCGCCTTTAGGAAATAATAATAAATTATTATCCCCTTTAGAGGTAAGCCCCCTATATTAGACCCTAGGCCCACACACTTAGCCTCCTCCCTTACCCAACCTTATGGAAGCTTAGTCCCCCATCACTCTTTCTTCGTGGTCGGTCGGCTCGCAACGATGTTTATATTTTAATAATGATCTACATAATTACATATACAAAAATCAGGCTCCTGGCCTTTAACACCTAGGCTCTACGGCCTAAATAACACATAATCCCACCAACTTATATAAACTTGGCTCACTAGCCTATAAACATGATTACAATACATAATATAACTGGGGCACATCCTTGGGGTATTACAATCCCCTCCCCTTATTTTTGCATTGTCCTCACTACAACTTTTACACAACATCAACAAGATTTTCAAAATCTTCAAAAAGATGCAGGTATTCTTCCTGCATAGCATCCTCATGCTCCCATGTCACGTCCTCAAAACTGTACCAGGTCCACTGGACCTTTACAAGACCTATGGCTCAATTCCAGAGTTGTTTTCTTTTACGGTCTAATATGCGCACAGGATGCACTTGCAAGACACCTTCTTGCTCCACCTGAATCACATTCCAATCAATAACATGATTAGCATCAAGTATATATTTCTTAAGAAATGAAATATGAAACACATTATGTATAATCATGGATGCAGGTAATGCAAGCATATATGCAACTGGTCCAATCCTTTCTAGGATTTCAAATGGCCCACAAAATCTGGCTGTCAACTTCAAACAGTTTCCCAGCCTTAGGGAACTTCTATTGGATTTCACTTTCAAGAAAACATGCTGTCCCACTTTAAACTCTCTATGGGTTATGTTTTTATCAGCATAACTTTTCTGCCTATCTTGGGAAACCTTTAAATTCTGCTTAATTTTTAGCATTTGCTCTTCCATTTCCTTGAGAAACTCTGGCCCAACCACTGCTCTATCATCTGGATTATCCCAACTTACTGGAGTATTGTAATTTCTTCCATAAAGTGCTTCAAATGGGCTCATCTTCAACGATGCTTTATACCCATTGTTGTAGGTGAATTATACCAAGTGTAGGTAGTCTTCCCATTTAGATGGTTTATCCATCACATACATCCTTAGCATGTCTTCTATCACTTGGTTCACCCTCTCTGTCTTCCCATCAGACTAAGGGTGATAGGCTGTGCTAAATTTCAGATTCATTCTGAATCCTTTGAGAAACCCCTTCCAGAACTTTGAGGTAAATTTCGGGTCCCTCTCAGGCACAATTGTCTTGGGAATACCGTGTAATCGTGTTATTTCCCCTATAAAAATATCAACAACGTTAGCTGCCTTGTGAGTAGTTTTTAGTGGAATAAAATGGGCAGCTTTCGTAAGCTTGTACACCACCACCATGATTAATCATGCTGCTTGCTAGTTCTGGAAAATATTGTGATGAAATCCGTTGTCACCACTTCTCACTTCGACTCAGGAATGGGTAAAGGATGTAGCAACCCTGCTGGGTGTCTGTGCTCAGATTTAACCTTCTGACACTCCATACATTTGACGACTTATTCAGTAATATCTTTCTTCATACCTGGCCAAAAGTAATGGCCTTTGACTGCTACCATTTTTTTCTGATATCCAGGGTGCCCAACATAAGGCACATTATGCATTTCTTTCAAAATCATAAGTTTCAATTCCTGGACATTAGGTACATAAATTCTGTTATTGTACATAAGTGTTCCGCCAGTTTCCAATTTATAATTCCCCACTTTCCATGGAATCTTACCTTGCTGTAGCTTTGCTACCAAATCCCTGTACTACAAATCTGTATTTGCAGCCTCCAAAATTCTTCCTTTAATATCAATTTGGTACATGCTAATGGCCGTAGCATGTAATTCATGTACTCTCCTACTGAGTGCATCAACCACTTTGTTCTCTTTTCCTTTGATATGATTGATATCAAAGTTGTACTCACAAAGGAATTCCAACCATCTACTCTGCCTAGCATTTAAGGTTGGCTGATCAAACAAATACTTCAGACCGTTATGGTTTGTCCTCAGTTCAAACTTCCTTCCCATGAGGTAATGTCTCCATTTATTCAGAGCGTGAATGATGGCCACCAACTCCAAATCATGAGTTGCATAGTTTCTTTCGTGCTCTTTCAACTTTGTAGATTCATAAAAAATTACGAACCCATTTTGATTGAGGAATCTTCCCATTCCTTCTTTGCATGCATCAGTACACACTACAAAGTCTTCATTTGGATCTGCAATCCTCAAGATTGGAGCATTGGTTAACAACTGCTTCAATCGCTGAAATATTTTCTCACATTCTTTTGTCCACTGAAATTTCCTCTCCTTCCTTTGCAAGGAAGTGATAGGGTGAGCTATCCTTGAGAACCCTGCAATGAACCTTTTGTAATAGCTAGCTAGACCCATAAAGGATCTGAATTCTATCACATTCTTCGGTGCTGACCATTCTCTGATGGCTTCAATCTTCTCAGAATCTATGACTATGCCATCCTTTGAGATGATATTCCCCAAGTAATGGATCCGTTTTTGATAAAACGAGCAGTTGCTCAACTTGGCATATAGTTGGTGCTCTCTTAGCACTTGTAGCACCATCCTCAGATGCTTCTCATGCTCTTCCTCCGACTTGGAATACACCAGTATTTCATCCAAAAATACTATTACAAACTTGTCCAGATAATCCCTAAATACACCATTCACTAGGCACATAAAAACAATGGGTGCATTTGACAACCCAAATGGCACCACTATGAATTCATAATGACCATACCTTGTTCTAAAGGCAGTATTACTGATGTATTCATCCTTTATTCTTAATCGGTGATACCCTAACCAGAGATCTATCTTTGAAAATATCTTAGCATCCTTCAACTGATCAAAGAGATCATCGATCCTCGACAGAGGATACTTGTTCTTAATAGTCACTTTGTTCAATTGTCTGAAATTGATACACAATCTCAACGTCCCATCCTTCTTCTTCACGAATAGGACCGGGGCACCCTAAGGTGACACACTTGGATGTATATACCCCTTCTTCAGGAGCTCTTCAAGATGCAACTGCAGTTCTTTCAGCTCTGGCACACTCATTCTGTAAGGATCTTTTGACACTGGAGCTGCTCCAGGCATCAAGTTGACAGAGAAGTCAATATCTCTCTTCGGGGGTAGTCCGGGTACCTCTTGAAATATATCCTCAAAATCCTTTAGTACCGCATGATATTCAATATTTGACACCTGTTTCCTCCACATGGGATGCAAATAATTGACAACCTTTCCTATAACACTTCTTCAACTGCATTGCCGAGATTTCTCTGACAACAATAGCTCTGGGAATTACTTGGATTGTTTTCCAATTTACTTCCTCATCTAGATAAGTGAATGCCTTGATATGACAGTCCAAGATGGCATGGTGCTGGTCCAACTAGTCCATCCCAATTAGGCAGTCATAAGAACCTAAAGGTACAATGTTCAATTCAGGCTTTGTTCTCAGTCCATTCATGTTCATAGAACATGACTTAACCAATTCCGTAACCTTTCTCTCAGTTCCTGTAGCCAGCTGCACTAACCAAGACTTTCCATGTTTGTTTCTCGACAATTGCAAACTTTCCACCACTCTAGGATCTATATAACTATGGCTAGCCCCTGAATCAAATAAAATAGTAAATGGTTGGTTGTTAATCATACCTTCCACTTCAATCATGTGCGATTGATATTCTTCTTGCTTGTTGTCGAGGGCTGCGTATATCCTGGGTATTCTACTACCCATGTCCTCCACTGTTTCAGACTGCTGAACATTGTAGACAACTCTCACTTTGTCATTTCTGTGGGGGCAATCTCTGTACCTATTGTTTCCTTTACAACCCCAACATTCCATAGGTGGTTGTTTTGGCATTTGCCCACCCACTTCAACCTTCCTGGGCTCTCTAAAAGAATGCTTTCCTTGAGGACTGTTTCTAAAAAAGGGTTGATTAGTTCCCTTCTTCCTTTGATCCATATTGAATTTCTTCTTGCCTTCCTAATCCTTTCAGAAAGTAGGCTTCTCTCTTTGCCTCTCATATAAGCATTTTTCTCTTCTTATGAAATTCCATAGTCTTAGGGTCATCATATTGGATCTTGTCACCGATGGAAGGTGGAAGTCCACTCAGATACCTTTGAATATTGACAGTCTCATCCTTGATGAATGGAACATACTTCAGTAATTCCAAAAACCTTTGTTCATACTCATCAATGGTCATGCTACCGAGCTTGAGTTCAAAGAACTATTTCATCTTTTTGTCATATATCTTTTAGTCAAGTATTTCTTCTCGAAATACCTCTTGAACTCTTTCCAAGTGATATCTTTCTCTGTAATGTGTTGCACCTGCACAAGTTGATCCCACCACATGGATTCTTTTCCTTTCAGTTGATACATTGCAATTCTTCCTTCTGCATGAGAGGAGTAATTCTGCAGTTGGAAATATTTCCTCATGCCAAGCAACCATGTTTCGGCATCTTCCTCCTTCTTGTGTTCTCCATCAAACGTAGGAGGCTTAATCTTGTTCATTTCTCCCTTCATTTCATCCACTCCAGATCTCCTATGATTTCTATAAGGATATGGGATTGAAATACTGTGTGCACTCCTCTTGGAGCGACCTTGGGAGTGATGATGGTGTCTACCAACACTCCTTGATATTCTTCCCTCAGAAGTCTGGTGACTCTCTGTTTTTCTCGAGTCTCTCTCCTTGTCCAAATTATTTTCTATTCTCTCCAGACTCTTCATCAACTCTAAGTTGAATTCTCCTTTTTGTTCCTTAGATTTCATGATCTCTCTGCTAACTACTTGGTGAGTTTGGGCATCTTTCTGCAATCTTTCAATCATTTTCATCATATGCCCTTCCCTATCTATCTCTTCTCCATGCCCATTGGAGTTTGACCCTTCAACTCTTAAATGAACATCCATACCTTTAGCTTCATTCTTTGAACTAGAAGCATTCTGTGCCTCCTCCATTTCTTTGCACTCAGTGGCAACTCTATTCGGTTCTGGCACTCATTAAACTTCTGCAAACACAACGTTCAGATAACTAAAATTTGTCAGGTCATCATTCCTTAACAAATCCCACATCATTCATAAACAAATCTGATTCAAGAAAACTTTCAAATTCCATTTTCTTTTGGGGCTCTACTCTGTGAAGTTTTCGTGCACTATCCCCTTTCTCTCAGTCCCCAACCCACGTGACCATGGGTCGTGACCAAGCGCTAGATCAATAAGCACTTACTCGAGCCTTCGACCTTCGACTTCAAAAGATTTTCAAAGAACAAAACAACAATTTCTTGGAGTTCCGAGTTACTGAACATGCGAAGTAGAGTCACTATTACATATAGGCTAAAAAATCGACGATCTATTATGACGATTGTGATAAAATCAATTTTTTTGTCGAAAAAAATTAAAAAAAATGAAATTTTACTGTTTTTTTTTTTTTTTTAAATTAGTCCTGATAATGTCAGATTTTCAACGTTTTCTAAGGTCGTCGGAAGTACGACGCCTAGTTCCAACACTTAAATATAGCCATTTGTAGGTCAACATAATGGTCAACCTTAATTTAGGGTTATAGTCGTCAGAATTCCGATGATGACGAATCTATAAATTAGTTAATTCGAACCGAATTTCGACTAATTTGTTATAGTTGCGACATTTTTATGTGTTATAGCTATGCTAATCTTTGTTTTTATGTGAAGGTTTTCTTGTTGATTAATATATCGAACTGATCTTTGATATACAAAGCTTAGTTTTGTGATCATTGTTCAAGGCGTGCAAGAGGATTTTAGACTTTGAAGGTTAGTTAATTTTTTTTTTTCTTGTCTTCTTTAATATTTTATAACCTTATACGTTTATGTGGTCTGTGAACATGCTAATTTTTCCATGCTTATATGTGAATTGATCTCTTTCCCTAGTTCTATTATGTTGTTTGATTATGTTACTTGGATATGCTGAAGCTTTGAATCTTATGTGGTAAAATATATTGTATGGTTTGGTCTATTGCATTTCAAAAATCGAATAGATCTAGCACATCACCACTGAACTTTATAACATAATCGTCTCAATATTTTGGTTGTGGTGAAGAATGTGGAGATATTATGGACAAGGTGACGAGAGATGTTATTTCCCTTGCGCTAAATGCGAGAGCACAAAAGTCAGAATAATTTTAATACAAACAACTGTAAGACATTGTTGAACCCATGGGCATGTTGAAGGTGGACTGAACGAATATCGTCCCTTGGTAAACCATATATTCATTATTATATCTTTATATTGATTGTATTTATAAAATTTTATATTGTTTAAATATTTCTTATGCAATACACTAATTTTGCATGACTGTTTGTAATTATAAAGTCAGGTTGGCCCTCTAAGCATCCGAATGTGCCAAGTACTAGTAAAAATGATGTTGTACTAGAAGGTGTCGAGGAATTTGGAGTGCTGAATATTAAAGATTAAGTTAATGATCCTATGGAAGAAGATGACAATAATAACAATATAGTTGAAGACGATGGGACAAATGAATTGATCCAAGACTTGTTCGCTCGACCAGACGAGGATGATGATGAGGGCATTGGTGATCTTGACATACCTCTGCTAGAGAAGGCAGAAAAACCACTTTATGAAGGTTCAAAAACAAATCTTCTTTCTGCTACATTATTGTTGGTGAACTTAAAGGTTTTGAATGGTTTGTCAAATAGTTGTATGACACAGATCCTAAGGTATGTAATATGGTTCATTATCACGTATACATAAAGGTTGATTTTTTTTTGCTTGTTTTTAGTTTTAATTAATGTTTGAAATAAGAATTAAATATTTACAAATTATAACATTCTTTACACTAATTACTTATTTT
>JZKD02S1201766.1:130890-158043 GCA_000966675.3 Picea glauca
GTTAGTGTACCTGCAAGTTAAACAAACTAAAAGAAGAGCAAGAAAAACCCAAATGGGGTAGGAAATTGATACCTTTCCCCAGTGGAGTCGCCAATCTGTTGTGCCTCTTCCGTCAACTTAGTGAGAAAAATAGAGGTGCTTGCAAGCTTAGTTGGGTCTGCTGAGCAGGACAGCTGCAAGGAAAAGAGTTAGGGAAAGAAATAAAAAACAACAATTAAGAATTAAACTAAGAAGTGCAATAACAACTAAATTCATGAGCATAGGGACATAGAAACAAAAAGAACAATAAGACCCATGTCACCAATGATGAGGCTGACATATTAGTGAAAAAATACACCAAGAAGAAAGGGGACTATGAGTCCCTTCTTCCTCCAAGGGAGGGCTCTTGAACCCCCACTAGCAAGATCTTCTTACAACAAATAAAAATGGAAAATGTTGAAATAACTCTTTGCAAATCCACTCAAGGGGTGAGATGGATTGCGCAATGAAATGGTGCAAATATACTCTTGGAAAAGATGGAGTCCTCAAGAGAATAATGGCAGCATAAATTTTCTTTGAATTCCTTGAAAAATGAAGTGTATCCATGGCCTTTTTATAACATTCCTTTGAGCTATTGTTCAACCAGTTTGTAGTGTGAAAAGAGGCTAATTAAGGCATTTCTAGGTCTTTGACCAGCCATCCAGTCGAATCCAGTCCAGATTTGAGTGTCAAATCGGGTTGGGAGCTGAACCATAAGTGGGTGGGAGGCCGACCACTCTCATAAATGCGCTGTTTCTCAGGTGCACGACTTTTTGCAATAACAATCGTGCATCGTGCGCATGTGCGCGATTTCTGCATTTCTGTTCTGCGCATGTGCGCGCGCGCCTAATGTCTTCATATTACCCTTCAATTTTTCACTACTTTTTATAGTTTTTTACCCTTTATGAATGCTTTGGTGTTAATTCAGGTCCATGGATGACTTCATCACTGTTTTGACGATGTTGAGTTCTTGTAACCATGTGCGGACGAAATTTCAGTGAGAACAGATGCCCCCTGATGGATGAGGTTAGGAGCATACGTATAGCCAAAATTCATCAATGTTTCTTCTACTGAGAGTGTTGTTGTAAGAGAGAGCAATAATGGGATCATCTAGAGTGATCCGTTGGAGGGAAAAAGGAACCGGTAGAACCCGATCTTCCATAAGGTGTGTAAAAAAGAAAACTGTGTACAAACGAGGCAGACATTCCCCATGCTCGTGTCATGTAACTCAAAAAGAGGAATGAAGTGTTGGTGTAGACAACTGCAGCGCCCTCGAGGGTGGTTGTGATAAAGGCATAAGACAATTCTACGGATAAACATACTTTGAATAGTAGGCAGTGATCACGGTAATAAGTATCTTCGATTATGTGGGCATTGATAGCCCAACCAAGTTCAGAGGTCTTTGGCAAATGAAAGAACTAACTACAATAGTCGCAAAGTAAGACCCACCGTAACATGAAAAAGTGTTGACGTCGAATGTTATGGGGGTCAACGACAACATGGAGCAATTCTGTGTCGCCCTGTGCCATCCAAGATCTCTCATTGGGTGAGTAATGAGAATTAAGATACTGTTGCCCTTCTGGAAAACTGTGCTGATGTCGACAAAAAAGGGGGACGCGACTCTCAGAAGAAAATGGCTTCGTGAAATCTACGAGGTGAGGTTAGGAAGTGGAGGAGGTACATGGACGAATTCAATATGTAGGAAGACTCAGGACTTCCCTTGGTTGGAGTATATGTGAGATAAAAAGTGGCTGCAATAGTTCAACGAGGTTAAGTGTCAGGGGGATAACAAGACCGGGGATAAGTTGTGCCATAAGCGGGACAAGGTGAACAAATTTAGAGGGCAGAGGTAAGTGGCTTGTGGGATATTCTGAAGATATGGACGATGCCAACAAGGGTGGATGATAAGTAGTGCTCCAACCAAGGGTGACATGGGTTGCGGTTAGCCAAAAAAATGGGAAGCAGGTCGCCAAAGGTGACGACAAAAAGGTAATGTAACGACTGGAAATAAAGGCATTTGTACAATAAATAACAAATAATTGGGGAGAAGTGTACAAATACAGAAACAGGTGCCCCAGTGTGATATGGTTGGCCCGTGTAGGGCATAATTTGCTCGGAGAACTGATGAAGGGTGGGGGCCCCATGGGTGGGTTTCTGTATGAGGTAGGTGAAATGAAGGGAGATTTACAGATGGGTAAACAGATTGTGGATGAAATGGAGGGTTCATGCTACTGCGGAGGTGCAGCCTGACCATAGAACTGTGGAGAGATAATCTGGGAGTCCGTTGGGAAAGCTAGCAAAATGAGGAGAAGGAGTATGTGGTTTATTTGCGACATGATGTAAGACTATCGGGACTCCCATCCCTAAAGGGTTTTGAAAAACAACATGAGTGTCAGAAGTGCCAAAGTGTGCTATGAATGGGATAACTCATGTGGGTAAGAGTGCTACCGGGTGATAGTACCGAAGATGAAAATGGAAGTGTGGGTACTGCAGAGCCAGAAATGGGGATCCTAGAGGTAAATGTCAGAGGGTGTGACTGGAAATGTAAGTGAGATTCAAAGGGAATGACTACATGCCAGTGCTGAGTACATACCTGAAGGGGCTATGTCAATGTATGATGACCAAGTACTTGCACACATGAAAACCAAATACCCGACGTGAACAATATCTGAAGATAACCGAATATATGAGCATGTATTTGATAAGTGTGAATATGCGCATGCGTACCTGATCAGGGTATGAAAAAAAAATGGCGTCCTGGGGGCTCAGGATGAAAAGAGGCCCAGGGGCTGTTGTGATGTAGATGACAGGATGATGATCCCGTGGCTGAAGACGGATTGAGAAATGGACACCTGGGGCTCCCGGAATCGTGAGTGGAAGTTTGGCAAAAAGGCCTATATATAGCTGTAGGGCCCACATTGCCACCTCATTTGTACTTGCTGCTATAGTGATTGGACGAGAAGCATTTAGAGGAGATTGTGAGATTCCGGAAGGATGAGGCATCCGATTGAGGATCCGCGAGTGTCAGGTTAGTGGTCTGAACATCCTGCATAGAATTAGGGTTTCATTTTTTGGGCAGGGGCTGTACGAAGGGTCGTACAAAGGTTTTTTATGGGTGTGGGCCCCACATGCACGGGCGATCCGGTAATAGGCGCACACACGTGCGCTCCTGTCCACCGGATAGACGCACATGCGAGCGCCTGTAAGGGGATAATGGGCGCGCACTATGGGCGTGCCTGTTGGTTGAACAGGCGTGCACATGGGCATGCCTGTCGGTTGAACATGCGTGCATATGTGCGTGCCTGTATCGTGAACAGGCGCGCCTGAGATCGCGCCATTATAGTGATCAGGTGCGCATATGTGCGCTCCTGTGTAGTGAACATGCGTGCACATGTGCACGCTTGTGGGGTGTACAGACGCGCATGTGTGTGCGCCTGTGGGTTGAAAAACCGCGCCATGGAGGCAAGGTTGACAGATGTAAGATGTGTCTTTTTGATGTTGTTGATTGTCCACGTGGTTGAATTAGGTTGCTTTTATGTTGTGCAGGTGAGCTTTGGGCACGATGCCTATTGGTTGGCGTGAGCGGGATTGGTCCTAACTGCGAGAGGCTGTGGCTATTGAGGAGCCAGGCGTACGTGCGAATTTGGTAGCCTGTGGGCTGCTGAAGTTCTTTGAGTGCCCCTTGATATGGGCACATGAGTATCTCCTACAGTTTCTTATCCAGATGTGGTGTCTGGACCTGCACTGCTTCATAGTGCGGGGAGAGCAGATTCCCTTTCACTGCGGTGGAGGATGTGTATTTTTTGACTGGGCTCCCATTTCATGGAATGCCCCTACCGGCGGAGCCGGTACTACCTAGAGATACGCCGCTCGCGACGGTGGGCCAGAGATATTGTTCGGGGCTGAACTATATGTCCGACACAGTTGTGAGTGTTGGGGCGATGGATGCCCTAGTGCATCGCCGTATAACAACGATGATTGTGAGAGTGTATGGTTCACTGGCGACATAGTGGATCAACGGTGGCCAGCTGATGGTGATGGAGAGAGTGCTGGCCGGTGAGCATTTCACCTGGGGGCTGACGCTAAATTCCAGGATGGTGGGGCAGCTGGACCACTGTCGGTCCATGGATACGTGAGAGTTTGCCTTCGGGTCCATCCTGGTCGCCTGGTTTTTCGAGAGGGTGGCGATGTTGCGCCCTAGGATTCTATTGGGTGCACCGGGGGCACAAGAGCCATGGCTAAGGCGGTGGTTGACTGTGTTTCTTTGCCATGGTTGTTGTTGGGAAAAATACCCTACAAAATAGCAAACTAGGGTCAGACTTGCATGCAGATTTTGACCGTAAAGAAGTTACTTTTTAACCTACAACCCAAAACTTAAACCCCTCTTTCACAGTACATGCATGGAGAATGACTACTAACCTTGTTATCGGTGTTCGACGTAGATCCTCCGTTGCGCTTTGACTACTTTCTTGCGCTACTCCTTCCACAGATGACCTGCAATCAAGACAAATAACAACTATGCATGCATGCTAATTCTCTATTCAAGGGTTAGAATTTAAGCATAATTTAACCAAACCATAGATAACTCATGCATTGGGATGGGAAAAGTATTCTTTTATTACTTGAAAAATGAATCAACTTACAATCAAAGTTGAGACCGACCACTGCTCCTTGATCCTGATCCTCGGCTCCTCTTCTTCTGTCCTCCAACTGCTTTGCATTAAATCTCCTTTGGCATGAGGAAAGGCTAAAGGGTTGGGACAATGGATTACGTAAATGGGAAGAGTTTCTTCGCTATATTTTTTCCTCTTCAAAATGGTACCCCTACCCCTTCTTTTATAGGCTAGAAAGAGCTAGGGTTTTGGACGAACCCTCGGCCATGCATGGCTGAGATTTTCAGCTAATTGACCCATAGCTTTTTGTTCCGTCAACAAGTTTCCTTTTTTCTTGCTTTGTTAGGTACATGCGGGCTATAGTGGGTCAGCCAACATGCACACGTGTGCAGTAATGGGTTAGGGCGCGTGGGCCTTGACACAAGAGGATTTTCAAAGAGTTGTTCAGCGGAGTTTTGGAAAAGAAGGGATATGAGTTGGTCTGATGCNTCACTGAGGCAATCATACCCATGCTCGGGATAAAATAGAACCATGGCTACCAATCAAATACACTGTATATCCATGTCAAATAACTATAAATAGTAGTTGCGAATAATACACAGTGGAGCTACATCTCGAAATCAAAAAAATATACATATAGATCACCCATCTTCCAGAAGCTGATTTGGCCTGATGGCTGTACTTCAGAGCTCAAGCAACAACTTCAAAATATTCTAAAGCTCGGGTAGGAGTGTAATATGAGTGTACGACTGCACTACCCAGAGGTCTTAGATGGCTCGTCGATTATGGACTTGATAATCTTGATGATCGGACTGAAGGCTTTAGTGATTTCGAACAAGGAATTGATTGGATGTTCAGGATGGCCGGGTATGCGGACAAGAGACATATTGCAGAGGGGCCAACTCAGGCTTAGTGACAAACTTCCCTTGGATAATATCATGTCAAGTGATAAGACTCAGGCAACATATATGTTAATCATAAGTCTACGAAGCAGGAGACAACACAAACTCTCCATATGTTTGGAAGAGTAACCAAACGGTGGAGGACAAAACTCTGTATAGCGAGAAAAAGCTTCCTAAGGTCGTACTACATCCCATAGTCTGATGATCAAATGGACATATGTTCTTTATCCAAGGGCGACTCATTATGCTGCCAATAAAGAAAATACTTTTCCCATCCTCTTNGGACCGAACATGCGGGTTCCCAGGTACCCATTAGTAATATTACCAACTTAGCACTACAAACTATCTTGTTACTGATTGGGTGGATTACCGGCTCAAAAACCGTGCATCAGGCTTCGCGTGCACAGATGAATTGTGCCATTCAGTGCATGAATGCACAAATATTTGATTGGAGTACCACACTGCTCGAGTGCATGAAGAGGCAATTGACAGATTGTCGACAACGGACATAGAGGAACTTCGGGTTCAGGACCATCTTGTGTTCATTCTTTTTTGAGAGAGTTCCGAGTTTCAGTCCTCGGGTTGTAGTACGAGGACATCTGGCCTCTTTCCCTACAATGTGTAGATGGGTAGTGTTACTGCCACAACAGGGTGGTGGAAGGACCGTTGATTCCTTTGACGACGAATTCTTTGCTTGGCTATCACGACATATCCCTATTATCGAGGACTACCTGTATGTAGGGATAGATTTCTCTAGAGATCCAGAGATACTCGTGCCTCCTGGTGAGGAGCGAGGGGAGATGGGTAAGTCTCCACCTTTGTAGTTTTTTTGTTTGAATATGTAATTTTTATGTCCTTTTGTTATATATATCATTTTTTTGTATACCAGAGTATTTGACGGGTAAACGTTTGTTGTATGTAGATGTGGGACTCGTGCGACCTACCGACTATGCACGGAATAGGCGTCGCCCACGGCCAGAAGCCATGGCTGCCGCCGCTGGGGGAGCAGCAGTAGTAGGGAACCTCTCAGCAGGAGAGGTCGTGAGGGTCCTTAGGCGAATTGAGCGTAACTTCATTGTGCTCACTCGCACAGTCCCGATGGTAGAGATAGAGCACCTGCCGCCATCCATGCAGCGTCATGTTGTGGGGGCACCTCAGACTTGGGTCCGATTGTTTAGGCGTTTATCCTGTGCTGCAGATGATTATAATAGGGCCCATAGGCCGTAAACAAACTTTAGACTTTTTATGTGCCACGGGCACCTCTTTGTATATATTTTTTGAGGGCACAAGCCCGATGACTCGTTACTATTCCCATTTTTGAGGCGCTTGCGTCCATCTATGTACTCTGGGTATCTTATGATATTTATATATGGTTTTTTTATCTTTTTTGTGTCTTATGGATTATGTGTGCAAAAATGTATTTACATGTTTATGTCCATGTTCTTTTTATATGTGGGCAAGATGCCAATCTAAAATTTGATTAGCTAGAGTATCTGTAACTTGGTTTAATCTCCTAGGAACATGAAAATATGTAATATAATCAAAGTTTCATTCTAAGAGACGTACCCTAGGGAATCGTCGATGTAAAGTTGGATCATGAACCCGATATACTCTGTTTAGCTGCGACACAATCAATTGAGCGTCGAGATAGACCCAGAGATGAGAGATACCCAATGACAAGGCATCACGAAGCAACTCAATAACGACACTATACTCGGCGACATTATTTGTGGTGTCACCTAAGCATATACCTCTGGAAGATAAAAACTGACCCTGAGGCATAAAGATTACCCAGGCTGCGAAGGCAAGCCTCCACGTGTGTCGACTAGCACCATTTGCATACCCAACGAACACTTCGGACTCACTTGACATCTGCCATATTGATGAAAGATAACATCAATGACATGTCCATATGTATAGTACAAAGACTATACATATGTTACAAAAAGTTACCCACAGTGACCTATCTATGAGTAATACTTCTTGAGGTAGAGCCCATTTCTAGGCTCCGCCAACACATTCCCTTCAAAATCAACCAAATGATAAGCACCCTTTTTTAATACCTCTTTGATAATGAAGGGTCCGAATCACATGGGTTTAAACTTTCCTGCCCGCAGGGGGTCCTTGTCTTGGTCATAGACCAGGACAAGGGCACCTTCAAAGAAAATTCGAGGATGAACGGACCTATCATATTGACACTTGACCTTATGTTTGTGAGCCTCGTTGGCCAGGGCCGCATCACGACACTGCTCATCAATTTGCTCAAGGTATACTAACCGTTCTTCAAGTGGACAAGTGTCTGACAATAACTGTACTGCCAATTTCAGAGATGGGATTTGACATTCTATGGGAAAAAATGCCTCCAGCCCGTAAACGAGTTGAAAAGGTGAGAAACCAGTTGCAGTCTTAACAGATGTTCGGTAAGCCCATAATGCCGAGTATAACATCAAATTCCAATTTGACTTGGCTGAGTTGATAGTTCGCTGTAGCATAGTCTTAAGAGTTTTGTTTACAACTTCCACYTACCCATTGGCTTGGGGGTGGTAAGGTGATGAATGTTCCTGCYGTAACCCAAGATTTGATGTTAATTCAGTCATCATTTGGTTTTGAAAGTGACTGCCATGGTCAGTGACAATCTCTCTYGGGACGCCGAACCTTGCTATGATTTGGTTGAATAAGAAGAGAGTTGCAGTCTCTCCATCATCTTTAAACGTTGGCATAGCTTCAACCCACTTAGTGAAGTAGTCGACAAATACGATGATATAACAATGCCCCCTTGCCGACGGGGGGTTGCATGTAGTGTAATCAATCCCTCACTTAGTGAAGGGACCAACTGTGATGACAAGAAACATATGAGTTGGATGTGCCCTCATCTTTGGAGAGAAGATTTGGCACGGATGGCACTTCTTGACCGATTCGATACAATCTTTGATAAGTGTGGGCCAGAAGTAACCTACTTGTAAAATCTTCTGGGCTGTTGCCAACCCAGATAAATGACTGCCACAAGCACCAGTATGGAAATCGTTGAGCACTATGATGGCCTCCTCATGAGTGAGACATCGACGCAAGATGCAGTCTACACCTCTCTGATACAACGTATCATCAAGTATGAGATAATTCTTAGCCTGATGGTGTATCCGCTGACGCTAGTCACGCGAAGCAGAGGAGGGGCACTTCAAAGTATGGATATAGATAAGTATATCTCTGTAACAAGGGTATGAAGATTCAATCAAAAACATATCCCCCCAGATAGGCGATTCCTCAGGCACAACGTCACCTGACTCAATCGGAAGCTCGAAAATAATTTCTGCGAAGACCAATGACCTCTTGGACTTTGCTGAAATGAAGTCTAAGTCAAATTCTTGGAGGATGACCATCCACCTATTGATTTTTCCACCTATAACTCATCATGTCAACATGTACTGGAATGGATTCACGACAACAATGATGGTGGTCTTGCGAAACAAAACATAGTGACGGAACCGTTGAACAACATGAACTGCTGCCAACGCAAGTTTTTCAATATGAGAATAATTGAGTTCCGGTCCTACGAGGCCTCGACTCAGGTAATAGATCACGTATTCTGACAACGAATCGTCTTCCTGGACTAAAACCATGCCTATAGTTGACTCTGCGGCAGCCAGATATAATAAGAAATCTTTGTTATAGTTAGGTGGCCGTAGCAAAGGTGCGGTTGTGAGGGCGTGTTTTAATGTGTCGAAAGAGCATTGAGCGAATTTGTCCCAGAAAAAAGGAATGTCTTTCTTTAGTAAACGCATAAATCCCTTGGTGATTTCGACATAGTTGGCGATGAAGCGTCATAAGAAGTTCACCTTGCCTTGTAGACTCTAAAGTTGTAAGATTGTGTGTGTGGGGGGGGGGGAACTAGATTATTGCCTCCACCTTAAGAGGATCGACCATGATCCCTATTGTTGATATGATGAAACCTAACAAACGTCCCGAAGTTACGTAGAATCTGCACTTGTTTGGATTCAAGTGAATCCTGAAGTAGCGACAACATTCGAAGATTAGTCGAAGGTGCGTGGGATGATCCGTTCGTTTGCGAGAGCGTGATGCTAAATCATCTAGATAGGCCTTGACTATATGCTTGAGGTCATGAAACGCAAAAGACATGGCCCGCTGGAAAGTGGCTCCATCATTTTTAAGGCCAAAAGGCATCTTACGATATGCGAATGTACCCCACGGACAAATGAATGCCGTTTTGTGTTGGTCTTCAGGTTTGATTTGGATTTGATTATATCTTGAAAAACCATCCATGAATGAAAAGACTTCACAACCGGCACATTCATCAATGATCTGGTCAATGAATGGTGTTGGAAAATTATCTTTGGGAAATGCCTTGTTCAAATCACGGAAATCGGTACATACACGAATCATGCCTTGTTTTTTATTGACCGACATGGGGTTTGACACCCATTGAGTCAAATGAATAGGATAAATGAAACCTGGCTTGAGAAATTTCTCAACCTCAATCTTGATGGCTGTTGCTTTCTTAGGATTGAATGGACGAAGTTTTTGTCGAACATGCTTGGCGTCAATACGTTGTGATTTCATGTTCAACTATTTTTGGATCTATACCTGACATTTACTTATAAGACCAGGCAAAAACGTTGTGGAATTCTTTAAAAAGATCCGTATAAATTTGAATCTCTTCTGGGGATAAATCCGCTCTCATGAAGACATTCTCCATGACGCCAGGGTTTCGGGATATGTTGATGGGTATAGTTTCAGTGATAGTCGCCATATTGCCCTCAACATAAATTTCCTGTGTAGCTAAGAGGATAATAGGACATGGCTGATCTCCCGTCATGGTAACGGTGAATTCTCTTGCTTCGATTCAGCTTAACTCGGGGATAAAGTATGATCTGTGATGAAGATCTTCCCAAGGTTTGTCTGGACTAGTCATTGCTTCGATTACTGCTTCGTCAGAAGGAAAGACTAAGTCTAATGAATCAATGTTAGCCAGAGAACCCTGAGCCCAAATAGGCTCTAGAAATGGATCTAACTCTTGTGCAGGAGTTAGATCAGGGTTAGCTGAAGCTTGCTAGACTAAAGAGTATGCTACTTCAGTGGCTGAAAAGGGCATGGACATGCCTGAGTGCCCTGTCTCATCTGTCGTGGCTGATTGGGAAGGAAGAATCCAAGGATCCTCAAAGTAAGTCATGCGGAACGACGAGACTTGAAAAATCTCAACCTTATGGTGATTAGATATAAATTTGACATCATCGTGAGGAGGTGGGTAATCAAAGGTACCCATCAAGGATGGGCACAAACCAACTCCTACATTAACGACACCTGGTTGAGGATTATCAATCACGGGGACCGTGGATGCCCCCAATGCTGGGTTAGGTCTAGAGAAGGACAATTGATCAATGGTCACTATCTGACCCTCATGTGGAAACAACAAGACTCGAAAAACTATAGCAACCACAACTTGCATAGCATAAGTCCAACTCCGTCCTAACAATAGATTATAGTCGAGGGGAGCATCGACTACCTCTACTTCGCACACACGGTCTTCCCTCCTAACTGCACAGGGAAAGAAGGAACGATGCCATGTGGTCGGAAAGAACGACTGTCGAAAGCAGTGAGGAGAGTAGGTGATGGAGACAAAGTGGGCTGCCCAATGGCCTTCCAACATGCTAATGACATCACGCATGTCAAGGTGCCCTTGTCGACCACCGTGCAGAAGATATTCCGTGTAAAAGTTTTCGTGGGATGAGCCACTACTATCTGAAATGCTACGTGGTAAGGCAGACAAGGTTTTAAGTCGGTTGTATCTAACATGATGGTACCCAGATTACAAGTCTCAGTAGAGCCCAGAGCAGTTAACAAGGCTTTCCTCTGAGCAAGGAAACTTTGGAGGACCTCCAAAGCAGACACCGCACAAGGGGTTTGTGATAAATCCTGCACCACAGAGTAATTCTGGGCGGCCCTTGCATTTGGATTGTGAGAAGCTTTCTTAAATGCACCCTTTCGAATGCGTGTCATTGTTTCTCCCAATGTCTTCTCGATTTGTAGAGGAAGAGATGGGAGTTCAGCTTCTTTACCCTTCTCGGAAGCGCTTGGTTTGCTATAGTCGTGCGCTCTAGTCGTTATGAAAGCATCACCCCTAACCATATATACTTTCGCAGATGATGAATTGTTTGGAGGAGGGCATGCTTCTTGGCTGCCCCCTTCTGTGCTTGTAGAGGCTTGAGTTAAATTTTTGCCATGTTGAAAGGGATTAGTCAACACTTCTTGCTGTTGATGTGTGACAAACTTTTGGGCATCTGCAAGTCAAGGAAAAAGATGGGTCGGGTGGTCTTCTGCACACAAGTTGCATAGATACCTCACCTTCCATTTTTCCGTGGTGTCCCCGCCAACATTATCAGTGGGTTTTTTTTATCCCCCTTACCCTTATTTTGTTGTTTTTTCTTCCCTTCAGGCTGTTGGGTGGCCTTTGGGTTAGTCGACTGCATGGAGTGTACTTTCGACGTTTGGGAAGGAGGAGCAGCCAAAGCAGTAGTCTGGCTGGCCGCTGAGTGTTGTATAAATAACTGTTGCAATTGTTTTGTCAATTGCTCAACAGACTTGGTTTGTGCTGAACCAACAATACCAGTGACATGTGGTCCAACTCTCTGTGTAGTTTTATCTAGTATCGATCGTGGTGCATCCGGCAGGATGTTGTATAATAAACTAGACTGAGAATAGATGAGCTCAAACTGTTGAGCCCTCATGATGGCATCTTCTTCGAAGAAAAATCCAGAAGTTGCGACGTCTTTGGATAATTGTGGGACCAGAGACTTAAGGAACCACTCAAGTAGGAATACTGGTGGGACTGGTACTTTGATTAGACTCTTCCGACGTCTCCACTCTCGGATATGATTAGAGATATGGTCCGCTGTTGTCTGTTCAAATTTGGCGAGCAACTCTATGCCAATGTCGTATCTCACAAGTAACTGAAAATGGTTAAGGAAGGCCATTGCCAATTCACCAAAAGAAGAGTATCTTGAGTGATCGAGCTCGATGTACCATTTCGCGACACTCCCGATAAGAGTGCATTGAAACAATCGCAACTGTATGGAGTCATCTTTCAATGAGTTAGATGAAAACCAAAGATGGAAGGTAGTCACATGATCACCTGGATCTTCATTAGGCTTGGCCTTGAACTTTGGAATGTCCGAAGGAAACTTTGTTGGCATAGGAGGCCAACGTGGATCGTGACAAATAGGTTCATTTAACAACCTTGTCATATCTGGCAAGTGTAACATCACCAAGAATGGTAGTTTGGGTTGTTGCTGATAACCTGGGAAAAAGGGTCCTGGAGTTTGACTGGCACCAGGTTGCTAGGAAAATTTTGGTTGCTGGCCTGGATTCTGGTAGAAACCATGGCCCTGACCAACATAAGGATTTTTCATCTGTGGAGACATCATTGGCTGATTTCCCATAAAGGACATAGGGTGTTGGGCATGCATCGTGTTCGAAGGACTTTGGGAAGGATTACCCCATGTCAGTCCTGATAGGAGAGGCATAGTAGTCTGTCCAGGGTTCCATTGAATGTGGAAAGAATTACCCCAGAATGACATTCCAAAGGAGGGAACGGATCCTTGTCCTTAGTTCCAAGGTCTTTCTATATGTGCCCCCGATGCAGGAATAATACCCTACGTCGGAGTAGACTGTCCAAAAATGGGATTTCCCCCAGATGGGAAAGTGGTGGATGGGAAAGTGTTGTTACCAAATGTCCTGTTCCAAACAAATGGTGACGAACCTACTGGAATACTGTGTGTAGGTGTTCCTTGACTCCTGGCTCCAAACAAACTAGTGTGTGTAGGCTGCTCGGCGGACTGCTGATGCAGACCACCAAATGAAGGGGATGAAGGAGGGATATGACCTCCAGCGTAAGGAAAAGCGTTAAAAGGGATAGGAGTGCCCCCAAGTTGACCTTGCAGAGGAGCATTAGAGCTCCTTGCCCCCAGACCCAAAGTCTGTAAAGTTGAGTAAGTGAGTGCAGGAATTGTACCCGAACTAGGCATACCGTATGAGAATGGAGGGCCTGTCGCACTAGGTGTGAAGGGGGTTATGGCTACCTCCATAGATGGGTTCAGTCCATTGTGCGACGTAGTTGCGACCGAGACCATGGTGGCTTGGAACGATGATGGTAAGTTAGGAGATGATTCTCCTGTGGTAGCAACTGTGGTGGGAATGGAAGAATTTCCAGAAGAAGTAACAACATTTGTTTCCATAGCTGTGTGAGGCACTGACTGGCATTCGTAAAATTGCACTAGTACAATAACTGGTGGATAGGTATCAGTGGTTGGGGTTTCAACTGAGCCAAGAGTGGCGGTTGATTCCTCCAGGATTTGTTTGGGCACAAAGGTTTGTAACCCGGTCGCTTCGAAAGACCCTTATTGGTCTAGCTTCCACCTTAATGGTGGCGGGGGTGGCTCTAGTGTAACCGGCGGTAGGCCCAGAAGCCTTCGTGACCGACGAAGCTCAGGATCCTCGACTGTGTGAGAAGATCCAAGACATGATAAGGTATTCTATACATTCAAAAGTAACACACACTAAAAAGAATCCCCTAAGAGATAAGACAAGCAATCACTAAACTATTTGGAAGAACAATTACAACAACCAACACTAGAGCAACTTACTGGTGCAAGTGCAACTCGAACACGGAAGCACCCTCCGGGTATACTTTTCAAAGCATGGCCTAATGTCTTTCCTAGGTACCGCGGTATACCCCCACAGTCACCTGTGTATGTCCCTAAAAATATTGGCAACTAGGTTGCCAGCACGTGAACAGTCACCAGGAGGGTACAGTCGAAAGTCGGGTAGACCACAATGAGAAGGGTATCAAGCCCGAAACCTATCAAGGGTATCGAGAGAAAATGGTCTGGAAGACAACTGAGGACCTCGAATGGATTCGATACCCAAGAAGCCCCGTGGCAAATGCAAACGATGGAATCCCAAAACAAGCCCGCGATATGTGTTCTCCACTACGATTGGTCCGACTTTGGAGGGGTTATCTCCACTACCTTTCCGCATGCGACCTCATGTTTATCCCCCGTGTTAGAGGGGTGTCCCAGATAAATTCCATGAAACTGAAATTAGACACTCCCTATCGTAGACTCTAATGTTTGGTTTTGAATGGCCTTGGAGAGTTTCCTCTCCAACCTAATCCAAGGCCCTAGTCCTAAACTAGTTTGTGAACCCTACAAACAAAAAGTCTGATAGATTTTAAATTAGCGTTTCTTTTATGGTATTTTCTTATGTCAAGGGGTATGAGAGTGAAACTGATGATGTGTAAAGATGAAAGCAAAAACGAATGAAAAAAGCTGGAAACAAAAGACTTTTTCTAAATGCAAAATTTCAACAACTTTTCACAAAGAAAGATTTCTTTTTCTTTTCATTTTTTCTAATATTTTATACAACAAACATAAAGGAATTTCGCTCAAATACGAGCTACTAATGCTCTAAATGCATTGCAAAAACTTACAAAATAAAATACTTCTCCCTAGCTAATGATGCAGAAACACACTCTTCAAACAAAGAAGAAAATGAAAAGAGATTTTTTTTTTTTTAATTTAAGTGCGAGTAAAGAAACAAAGGGAAAATGCCGATAAGCACAAAACCAAGAAAAACAAATTCTGGGTTAAAGCGCAGATCGCAAAGAATCAGAGTAAAAACACACAATGGCAATCAAGAAAACAAAGACTCTTACGCTTGTTTAAAAACCATAATTTTTTTTTTTTATATTTTCTGTCAACTATCAACTGAGAAAAAGCAGGCTAAGGGTAAGATGACCTAACCTACTGACTGTTCCACCCTAGAATTAAACACCTGAGAGGGATACTTCTCATCAAAGGAGGGGATGACTTCCCCACCTTGAACAAAAAGTATCCTGTCAAGCACACTAATCTCACTAAAACAACACGCATGCAAACGCGTGCTGAGCTGAAATAGGAAGCGTGTACACGCGGGCTGACCTTGTACAGGCTGCGTGTATGTATAAATTCTAAGACAAAAATAAAAACAGGCAGTCCAAACCAGGAAGAGGCCTCTGGTATTGATAACCAGGGTCCCTTGAAGGCTAGGATGCTCTTTCTAACAGAAAATAAAAATAATGTATGGCATAACAAGGCGAAAAAAACAATTTGAGATATGACTGTGAACCAGCAAGACTCAGACAGGATTCCAGAAAACACCCTGAGAATGTATAATTCTGATAGGGAAGAGGTGGACTGCCTCTAAAGTTCTCTGAACTCTTACATGCTACTTTTATCCCTACAGCTAGCGTTCACACGCGGGCCGTAAGAGGATAGGGTGAAGGTACACACATGTAGGCCTTCTGCAGGCCACGTGTACCTCTGTGTGTCCCGACAACTACCATCAAGAAAAAGTCAGGGAAGACTGGTATGAAGAACCAGGCTCCCTCCTAGATCAGACCTTACAGCAAAAGATAGGCAAAGAAAAATAGAGAACCTATTCTTTAAACTACCCAAAAACTTTAAAGAAATCTAGAAACCCTAAAGAGTATTATCCCAAGTACGGTCACCAATTCTGTTGTTGGGAAAAATACCCTACGGACTAGCAAACTAGGGTCAGACTTGCATGCAAATTTTGACCGTAAAGAAGTTACTTTTTAACCTACAACCCAAAACTTAAACCCCTCTTTCATAGTACATGCATGGAGAATGACTACTAACCTTGTTACCGACGTTCGACGTAGATCCTCCATTGCGCTTTGACCACTTGCTTGCGCTGCTCCTTCCACAAATGACCTGTAATCAAAACAAAAAACAACTATGCATGCATGCTACTTCTCTATTCAAGGGTTAGAATTTAAGCATAAATTAACCAAACCATAGATAACTCATGCATTGGGACGGGAAATTTATTCTTTTATTACTTGAAAAATGAATCAACTTACAATCAAAGTCGAGACCGACCACCGCTCCTTGATCCTGATCCTGGGCTCCTCTTCTTCTATCCTCCAACTGCTTTGCGTTAAATATCCTTTGGCATGAGGAAAGGCTAAAGGGTTGGGACAATGGATTATGTAAATGGGTAGAGTTTATTCGCTATATTTTTTCCTCTTCCAAATGGTACCCCTACCCCTTCTTTCATAGGCTAGAAGGAGCTAGGGTTTTGGACGAACCCTCGGCTATGCATGGCCGGGAGTTTCAATTAACTGACCCATATCTTTTTGTTCCATCGGAAACTTTCCTTTTTTCATGCTTTGTTAGGTACACGCGGGCTGTAGTGGGTCAGCCAGCGTGCACACACGTGCAGTAATGGGTTAGGGCATGTGGGCCTTGACACAAGAGGATTTTTAAAGAGTTGTTCAACAGAGTTTTGGCAAAGAATGGATATGAGTTGGCCTGATGCCAGGTAAGCATGTGTGGTGCAATTTAGGGTTATAACAATGGTGGTGGTGAAGGTGGCCACTTCTTCACTGCAGAGGTGACACAGGTATGGCAGCAGATGCCATAGGTGATATTACGACACCCCTATGCCGGGGTTGACTTCAGGGAGGATCCGGACATGGTGCTACCTCCAGGGGAGGTGTTTGACTGTTGAGGTATGATGATGATGTTGATATGTATGTTTTCGTTTTTTTGAGATAGGATGCCATATGTATATGATATAGATGCTGATACTATCTGTTGTTTGTTTGTATGTGCAGATGTGGCACCACGCAGGTGCGAGGTGGAGTTGCAGAGAGCGTCGGCTCATCAGGAGCCGGAGAGACTGCCGCAGGGAGAGAGACGTCAACGTGAGGACGTCGTGGTGTGACCAACTGAGCTGGAGAGGGTAGCGAGGAGACACCGGTTTGATGACCCTGGTGCGGGGCCATCACACGCTCCTCCGGCGGCTGCCGGAGTGGATTTTGAGGACATACGCCGTCGCCTGGAGACGGTGTTACAAGAGGTGCCTGAGGGCATATGGTATCGCATCCAGGATGAGGGTATCCTGGAGCAGTGTGTGGGGGTTTTGCTGCCATGGCGGGCCATAGTACGATGAGCAGCAGTGGTTGGTGCTGCGATGACCGGACGACTGCCGCCGGGGCAGGATGGATCGGTAGGGGGTGGACCACCACTGCCTGAGGGAGGGGCAGGTGGTGGTGGTCCACCACCGCCTGAGGGAGGAGTAGGCAGTGGTGCTCTAGAGGCACCATGAGTGGTGCTCTATGCATTGATGTATATATATTTTTTGTATATAGGCTGGTGAGCCCATTTTGTACCGAGGTGCTTCATTGGCTTGCAGATAGTTGTATTTTTTGTATGTAAACATTTGAATGACACTGTGGACCTTTCAATATATATATGAGTATACATTTTTGAGATCTATGTGGTGTTTTACATGTGTTTTATTAATGTATTGATGATGTCTAATCTATATATGTGATGACAGTTTGTGTTATATGTTTATGTATGTGTAGAGGTAGTTTGATGTGATATATGCCAGTTTAACAAAATATTAGCTAGGTTATCCGTAATTTGATTCAATTGTCTTGGAATATGTATAAATGTAATGGAATCAAAATGTCAAGATAAAAGTCTAACCTACAGGTATTTGCGAAAGAGGCAAGGATCACGAACGTGGTACACATTGTTGAGCTGAAGTACGACTAGTTGAGAGTCAAGGAAG
Source organism: Picea glauca (assembly GCA_000966675.3). Taxonomy (NCBI): domain Eukaryota; kingdom Viridiplantae; phylum Streptophyta; class Pinopsida; order Pinales; family Pinaceae; genus Picea; species Picea glauca. The sequence goes on from JZKD02S1201766.1 coordinate 149,078, forward strand.
ATGGTAAGGTGATGAATACGATGATGCTGGGCATCGACCAGGAGGCCGATGACGACAGTGTATTCATCTTGGTTGTTGGTCGCTGAACCCAAACATATGCCGCTTGAATGGAGCATTTCATGTGAGGGGGTGTAGAGAGCCCAAGCGGCCGAAGCGAGATTTTGTATCCAGCAGCTGGCACCGTCGGCGTAACCTATGTGATAGGCTGGTGGAGGAAGCATTTGTCAATAACACAAAGGATAGTTTAGACGTGAGGGATGGAAAAATATTAAAAACACTATAAAAGAAATAACCTAAAGTAGAATGACTACGTTTAAGCGTAAAATTTCTTTAGATACAACCCATTGATAGGTTCTTTGAGAGAGAGGCTTTCGAGGGAGGCCAGGATGTATGCACCTTTGGTGAGGCAATGTTGGATAATGTATGGGCCATGCCAGAGTGACTCGAATTTTCTATGGCCAAATGTATCATGAGCGATATCGTAAGCCAGGACGAGGTCACCTTCGTGAAATGAACGAAGGTTGACATGGCGATTAAAGGTAGCCTTGGATCATTTTTTAGCTGTCTCGTTGTTCTATAATGAAGATCGACGATCTTCATCCAGAGACTCTAAGTTCAGCAAGCACTGCTCCAGTGGAGCAGTGTCGGGTAATAGCTCAATTGCGGTGCGTAAGGTGGGAATTTCGCACTCAATGGGAAGAGTGGCCTCGACCCCATGGACTAGATGAAATGGTGTGAAACCAGTAGCTGTTTTCACAGCCGTACGGTAAGCCCATAGTGCAAAAAATAACATATGATGCCAATTGGTTTTATGGTTATTAACCATGCGCTGTAACATGGTCTTGAGGACTTTGTTAACAACTTCGACCTGTCCGTTAGAATGAGGGTAATATGGTGAGGCAAACTCGTGGGAGAATCCTAACTGAGATGAGAGTTCGACAAAGATCTCATTTTCAAAGTGTTTCTCGTGATCAGAAACGAGTTGGAGTGGTACTCCAAAGTGGGATATGACGTGGTTGAAGAAAAAATGCGCTGCAGTGTTAGCGGTGTTGTTGAAGGTGGGAATAGCTTCTGCCCATTTGGTTAAGTAATCAACGACGATAACAATGTATTTGTGACCATTGCTGGAGGGGGGATTACAAGTCATGAAGTTGATGCCCCATTTACAAAAGGGGCCACTAGTGATGACGGGATAAAGAAGAGTGGGGGAAGCTCGGGCTTTATTAGCGTAGAGCTGACATTGCTCACATCATTTCACGACGTGAATGCAATCGTGAAACAAGGTAGGCCAAAAGTAACAAGCTCGGATAATATTTTGAGTAGTGGATATGCCCGAAAGATGGCCCCCACATGCACTGCTGTGGCAGTCGTTTAAGACTCTATCAGCCTCGTCAATAGTCAGGCATCGACGAAGAATGGTGTCAACTCCCCATCAGTATAAGATGTCTCCGATGAGGAGGTAGCGGGGGGCCTAATGGAGAATACGATGATGATCATATTATGAAAGGTGGTTACCGAGCTTTTGAGTTTGGAGGTAGACGAGGAGGTCGCCGTACCAAGGATCATCCGAAGTGATGTAAAAGAGATGTTCGTCGGGAAAGTCAGTGTTGACGGGGGTATTGGTGGTGTCAGAGGGGAGGGCCATGACAAGTTCGAAGAGAATGAGGGCCTTCTTACTCTTAGGTGTTGAGAACTCGAGGTCGTACTCCTGAAGGATAACGATCCATCGAGCAAATTTTCCGTTAACTTGCCGATGACTGAGCAAGTACTGGATAGGGTTGGAATCTACGACGACCTTTGTTGTGAAAAGAAGAATGTAGTGGCACAGTTTCTGGACTGCGAGGACGACTGCAAGAGCAAGTTTCTCTTCATGTTTATACTTCAAGGGTGGCCCTGAGAGGTTTTTACTAACGTAATAAATGACATGCTAACGATTGTCATCACCTAGCTGGACGAGAACTCCTGCTATTGATACAGCTGATGATGATACATAAGGGATATAGTCACGATTGTAGTCAGGTGCACTGATTAAAGGTGCGTTCGAGAGTGTTGTTTTAAGATCGTCAAATGATTGTTGGGCATGGTCATCCCAGTGAAATGGGATGTCGAGACAAAGTAAGCGAAGGAAACTGTGTGCGCGTATGGCATAGTCTGGGACGAATCGTCGTAGAAATTTATCTTTGCCTTGTAGGCTCTGAAGTTGACGTAAATTTCGGGGAGGTGGAATGTCGGTGATAGCTTGGACTTTGAGGGGGTCCATGGTAATACCGCTCTGGGAAATGATAAAGCCAAGGAGGCACCCTGTGGTGACACATAACACACATTTGAGCGGATTTAAGCAGATATTGTACTGACGACACCGTTGAAAGATGATTCGTAAATCATCAAGATGTTGGGTGCGTTTCTTGGATCGAGCTGTGAGCTCGTCCAAGTAGGCGAGGATGATATGAGCCAGATCGTGAAAGATGTATGTCATAGCCCATTGGAAAGTTTCTCTGGCATTCTTTAAGCCAAAAGGCATGACACGATATGCAAAAGTACCCCAAGGGGTAGTGAATGCGGTTTGATACTGATCGGCGGGATGAATTTGAATTTGATTATAACCAGAGAATCCGTCCATAAAGGATAGAGCCTCGTGGCCTGCGCAGTCATCGATAATTTGATCAATGAAAGGCATTGGAAAGTTGTCTTTGGGACATGCGTGGTTGAGATCATGAAAGTCTTTGAAAACATGGATAGTTCCCTATTTTTTGTTAACGGGTACAAGGTTGGAAACCCATGAGGTATAGGCGATGGGGTAAATGAACCTGACAACGCGTAATTTGTCAATTTCGGCTTTGATGGCTGCAACTTTGGATGGGTGTAGCAGTCGTTGTTTTTGACGAACTGGTGTAATGTCGGGCCAGGTGTCGATGCGATGTTCGACGATAGAGGGATCGAGGCCAGGCATTTCCGTGTATGACCAGGAAAAAATATCCCGATATTCTTGGAAGAGGGCTTTATATGCGGTGATTTCCTGAGGAGTGCAAGCAGCTCCAATGGCGATTTCTTCGACGATGCCATTTTTAATGGAAATGTAGATTGTAATGGTTAGGGAAATGTTAGCCATGTTGCCTTCTTCAAAAGCGTCAGGGGCAGGAATGGGGTTTTTGAACCAGCTGATAGGCCTTGATGGGATAAAATCCTTGGTTTTGACCGCGTAAATGGGGTGTTGGTCAGGAGGCGCGGAGGCTTCCTGTGGAAAGAAGAGTGCGCGATGAAGTAGCACATCCCAGAGGGAGTTTGGGTGGTTTAACTCTTCGAGTATTTATTCGTCACATTGGAAGTGACGGGAATACAAGGGGTCATGAGGAGTGATATCGGTGATGGTGGTCATGTGGTTTCCCCTTGGTGAGGAAGAAGCAGGGGGAACAATGTTAGGAGATGGTGAGGGTTCACTCGACATAAACCATATATTAAAGTACTGAGGGGTACCCGTGGTAGTTGGGTGTAAAATGTCTGTAGGGGAATGAGCGGGAGAGTTGGGGGGATTGGGGGGTGAATCCTCAGATAAGTCGTCTAAGAACCAGGGAGGCATTGGAAGGGCCTCGGGTGTGAGAGAAATGACATGGAGATCCTCTAGTGACGAAGTAATGTCAATTATCGACTCTGCGGGTGGTTGGAGCAGGGTCAATTGGCGTTGCCTGTATTCAAGGATCATAGGACACTGGTATGTAAAATGAGCTAATGAGTCACAGAGAGAGAAAGGGCGTCTCATACGTTCATTGACTGAAGTGGTAACATAACGAATGTCAGTGATATTTGTGGAGGAGGATGTAGCAGGACTGGGGTTGCTCTGGAAGCTCTGGCGTACTACAGCTAATGTCTGCCGAAAGCATGGTAGTGCTGGACAATGGTGGGTATAATGGCCATATTCTGAACATATAGCACAAGCGAATTTGGTCTACAACCATTTACTACTGAAATGGGGGGTGGTAGTGGCAGGACTAGCTGTAGTGGTGAGTGTTGGGGGGGTGTAATTGAGTGGAATCAAATTCCGTAACTATGGTAGAGATGGGTAGTTGTTGGTTTGGTGTCCCTCTTTCTCACATAGTGCGCAAGGTGGTGGGATGCATGGAGGAAGTGAAGCTGTGGCATCCTTATTCTTTCTCCTGCCCCCAGCTGTGGCAGGGGGGTTAGTGAGTGGGGGTGTGGTGGGAGTAAGTATGGGAATCGTCATGGGGATTCCTTCTTTTTTGGGGGGGAAGGATGGTCGAGGGACCATCTCTGGTGGGTGTAAATACCAAAATGGGATTGCTAACACCATATTAGGTAGGGTGAGCATTGCAGCTACCTAAAAAGATTCGATGCTTGGTGGAGGGTAAAATAAGGGAATTTGGGTGATGGCTTGGGGAACTGTCTTCGAAACTAGGATATGTCCTTGGGGAGAGGTTGAATCGTGGACTGGTGGGGTCGAAGAGTGTGTAGGAGGTTTTTTGAGGGGGGAGTGCTGCGACAAGTGGGACGTCAGATATGATAGAAGCCTTGGTAGGAGGAAGGGTATCCTCTGTGTGAGTTCTGTTAGATGATACAACACATACTTGATTGGAAGGATGAAGGAGTGGTGGTGCTCCATGGTAAGTTCCTAACAATGATGGATCTTTGAAAATTCCAGGACCCATATCGACGAGTGGGTATGCATCGTGGCTTGTGTGGATGAGAGGAAGAATGTTATCGATGTTGGCAGATGGATTAGGCTTGTAATGTGAGACTTGGTCAATAGTAAAGATCTTCCCATTGTGAGGGAACATCATTGTCCGAAAGACGAAAGAGGCCACTACCTTCATAGCGTACATGTAGCTATGACCAAACATGATATTATAATAAAGTGGGGCATCGATAACTTCGATGTCGGTGAGAATAGTCTTTCCCTCGAGTTCGATGGGGATATTTTGGAAGAGCCCTTCAGGAGATGATGATCGCCCGTCAGAAGCTCGTAAGGTGATGGCAGAGGGTATGAGTTCGGGGGAACCAAGTTTTTGCCATACCGTTTTGGACATAATGCATGTAGATGCACCTTCGTCAATGATACACCGATGAACTGTGATGTTCCATATTTTTACTGGTATTTGAAAAACGATCAAGGTGGGAAGGCGAGGTTCTCCGCTATCAAGATCAAAGCTAATGAGTCGGGTATCTACGAGGTCGACTGCCCCTAAGACATAAAGTAATGATTTCTGCTGAGTATGACAAGTCTGGAGGACCTCCAAAACTGACATGGTAGCCGGGGATTGTGCTAAGTCGTCTACCAAACTATAGTTATGAGCTGCCCTAGTCTGTGGGTTGTGGACATTCCTGTCCAATAGGATGCAAGGGATGCGAAGCGGTATTTCGGTGGAAGGGTTGGGAATCACTAATGGGGGTCCCATCAGTGTAGGGTTTGTCTATGGAGGGATAGAAGGAGACTCAGCAGGTGCATGATATTGACGATTTCGTGTCTGCAGAAGGATTTCTTCCTCACTAGTGAGAAGAATTGTGCGATCTATTGGATTGCTTGGGTTGAGGTATTGTCCCACCTAAGGTGGATAATGCTGTGTGTATTGTTGGGTGTTGATCACACCTTGATGTGGAATGGGATTCTGTAGTACGACAGGAGGGGGTTTTTGTATGTATTGTTGTGGTGCCTGCTGAGGGGCAGGCGGTGCGGGAGGATGGGGAAGACTACCAGAGTCTTTCAACCGTTTGAAATCAGCGATTTGGGGGCAATGATGGGTGTAATGGATGAAATCATCAAAAAGGGCACAAGGGAAGTTGGTTTTAACATTATTGTTATTTTTCCCATGGCATCTATTACTATTTCCCCCCTGGGGGTTTTGATTCCCTTGGTTCTGGTTGCCCCCAGTGGATTGGTTCTGCTGGGGTTGATTCCCACCTTGACCTAGGTTGTTGTTGTTCCTATTCTATCCTTTCTTCTTGGTATTGTTCGAAGAATGGGTTGGATTGGCCGTATTCAGTTGTTCAAAATTTTGGTATTGCTGAATGATAGAGGGTTGAAAAAAATTCACTCTCGCATGAGGATGTGGGGGAGCAATGGGTTGTGGGGGACGAGGAAATGGGAAGTACAGATTCTGTGGTGGTAACGATCCATAAGGTACATAGGAAGGCGTAGTGCTTTCTCTAGTACTATAAGCTGAGGTAGATCGGGTACCGGAGTTTGTTTGAATAGGTGGATGTATGGGGGGTGCCAGCGGTGGTCCACTGATGGGTGGAGGTATCGAAACAGGGTATGGTTGTTGATAAGGGGGTGGAGGGTAATAAGAATTGCCCCCATATGTCGGTGGTTATTGAGGTGTTCCAAACATCAGTGGTGGTTGGGGTTGTGGACCATGGTGAGTGGTGGTACCAATCAGTCCATCTACTAAGTGAGACATCCCAGGTTTGTCTTGTTCAAATGACACAGGTTTGGGAAGATCAGGAAGTACATTGTATAAGTACCCTGACTGTGCATAGATGAGGTCATACTGTTGGGCCTTACTGATGGCTTCCTCTTCATATTGAGGGAAGGTGGAAGCTACATCCTTATCGAGGAGAGAGACAAGTGATCTAAGAAACCAGTCGAGACACTGTTGCTTGGTGGTTTCTGCTTTGCACAAACTACGTCGCCTATGCCACTCATGAATGTGGTCAGCAATACGTGTGGCTGAGGTTTGTTTGAAATTAGAAAGTAGTTCTATACCATTGTCGTGGCAGATTGGTAGTTGGAAGAAGGTCAAGAATGCTTTGGCAAAGGACTCAAAAGTTGCGTGGGACCCTGATTTTTTTTCTACATACCATTTGGCCGATGGGCCAGTGAGTGTGCATTGAAATAATCATAGTCCGATGGAATCATTCATAATTCTATTGGAAGAGCACCATAGGTGAAAGGTCATAACATGGTTGGCAGGGTCATCGCCTACCTTTCCTTCAAACTTTGGTATGTCCGAAGGTAATTTGGTGGGCATTGCAGGCCATGTGGGAGCATGCAATATAGGATCATTGGTGAGTTTGTTGAGATCCGGTATGTTGAGAGAGGCCAAATATGGCATCTGCAGTGGGGGGGGAGGATTAGCTCTGGCCATGGTGTGAGTGTGTTCTGAACCTGACCCTTGAGGGAGGCTAGGTGGGTTGGTGCTTCCTCCTTGAGAGGAAGTTGGTCCCCCACTTCTGTGTAAAGGAGAGCAAGTGAACGAATGACCTTGGGAAGTGGACCCAAGTAATGTAGGACCAAGAAAAGCTATTCCTAAAATAGTAGCACTCATAGGAGTGTGTGAAGGAGGTGCCGATGAGTGGGCAAGACCAAACACTCCCCCTAAGATAGGAGGGAGGTTTAGCAAGTGTCGTGAACGATGGGGGTTTTGTGGGTCCCCTATGATGTCTGACTAGCTGCGTGAATGTGTGCAAATAGTGGTGAGAGTAATATAGAAACAAGAGCCTTTGCATTGAATGTTACACAATATATATATCCAACTCAAACTGTAATCAAAGGTGCATCATACATAATTGTTTTTTTTGAAAAAGAAGCATATATGTGGGTAAGTGGGTTTTGTCCACGAGGGGAATAAAAAGAAAACAAATGCTTGTGTCCTAGAAGATGTGACGTCCTTTCTCTCAAATAGCACTGAACCTTCCAATAGTACTCAACAGTGGGGTCAAAAGTCATTGGAAGAGAAACTAGTGAAGGATGAAATAATTGGTTATAATGAGGGGTAAAGGGGGCATATCCCAAAAGAGCTGGCGATATTTCCCAATAGCCACACAAAATCCAATCAAGGTGCAATTGCAGCCCACAATTTCCACCTGGGTAGATGTCCTAAAATTTGGTCACTAGGTACCTCAGTCAAAGTGCGACATTTAGATTTTCGGCCTAAGAAATGGGTCACAGGCTGGATCCCGTCCAGGAGGTGGGTGCCTCAAGGGGGGACGCACAGAACAACTAGACCTCGGCCTTCAACCCTTCACGGGTATCTCCCTTCCTTATGGTATTAGGAACACTTGACTTGGAGGATTTTCAGTTCCCTATTTGACAACTTCTATGGTTTTGATAATGCGAGAACCAGATAACGGGGAGTTATTTGGATGCCTATCGCCGAAATCCTACCTAGACTAAAAAATTTCTTTTGGCACCTCTTGTGGAGGAAAACTTAGTGAGTTTTTAGAAATATTTTAGGTGTAGTTGTTTTGGGAGGTTGGGGGTGTAAACAAACCTCGTTTGATTAAAATGGGAATGGATAGTTTCGCAAGAAAAGGGTGGGGAGTTTTCGGAATCCCTTTGAAGGAAACTTACTTTGACCTCCAGGTTTCAAGAAGAAGTTATGTGAGTGATAAGTGACTTTTGTGTGTGAGTGAAAGTGTGTGAATTTTTAGTGAATTAGATGTCACCTTGCTGCGTGTGGACTTCGCTTGGTCCTTACAAGTGTTTGATTACCTAATTAACTAAGTGCCTTTGTTACAACCTTACGTAATTCAAAAGTCCCTAGGAAGCTAGCATGTGGACATGTGGGTCCGTTACTATCCCTTTAACTCCCTATTGTGATGTAATCTAAGAAAATATTTGAAACTATCCTATATTGATCATGTGGGCATGTATGGGCCCGTTACAAAACCTTTAAACTTCCCTAGTGATTTGATCTAAGAAAGCAAATTTCAACACTATCCTATCTTTGTATCATTTGGGCATGTACGGGCCCATTACAATATTAAGATGTGTTTGAAAAAGTAAACTAAGAGGAGTCCCAAGAAGGGATATTGTCCTCTCCTAAAGGTTTTAATGTTCTTAAGGGAGATGAAATCGTTTCACAATATTTTTCTGATTCTCAAGATCGCTTGGAGGCGTGAGAGAAGAGCATACTAAGCGATTTATATTCAACTTCTAGTCCCAATGCAAGTTAAATGTGATTAAAAATGATTTCCAACTTATCTTGTGAGTCAAAACAAGCCATCCATGTGGC
>JZKD02S1201766.1:200838-215356 GCA_000966675.3 Picea glauca
ATGCCTTAATCTCTTTCAAACTACTTTATTTGAAACCCTAAACTTACCTAGCGTCTAACCCTAGCGATTTGAACTAACCCTAAACCTGATAACGTTTGGCCCTAATTAAAATTTTGCTTGGATAGAAAGGCGCGGCCTTGTTATCTCTTCATAGCCATAGAAGTTTTACAAGTTTTCATTGGTTAAATTTGACAAAAATTCACTTCTTGGCTAGCTAACCCTAAACTGCAGCAAGTTTTATATAGGTGACGTCATACCTTGTTTAATATCTTGTTTTTACCTCAATGTTTTGACTTTGTCACGTTTCTTTGATTGGTTTTGAGCTATTGATTACATTGGTAAGCTTGTTTGGTAAAACGTTGTGCTCTTTCCCTTTCAAATTGACTTGTTGGTAAAGCTTGACGTCACATCATTGCGGCAACATTATATAGTGAGACAGCAACATTACATGTGTGAGCTAATTTGAGATATCTATTGCATTGACATTTAATACAAGGACTTAATTGTGAACGTTGGATGCTTTTATCTCTATTGCTTTATTGAAGAAGTGATATTAATCCTTTGTCTTTATCTAGCCATCATTGACTTCCTCAATAATAGCATTGATCATTTGCTCATATATGTATTGGAAGATAGTCATTGATTTTATGAAGTACTAACCCACTGCAAGCACATGTTCTAGTTTTCTATGCCTTGTCTCGCAANTCATTTGGGCAGAAATCTGTGAAAGGGAACTTCTTTGACTTGGTCCATTACCCTTAATCCCTTCTTTAACCCAGATTGCTTAGGGACGTCTCCCTTGGACTAGCCCTCCTAAATAGAAAGAGCTCCCCATCGAGGTAACAGTGGGTGGGGAAGCTCCTGTTACGCCGGTTTCAAGCCCTGACTCAATCTCTTTAGACCTTTCCTACAAACCGTGCGATAACACTATTCAATAACGAAATAAGCTGAAACTGTAAAATGCAGCGGAAACAAGTTTGCTGGAATGGTGGTGGCTTATCTTTGAGAAGAGATGTGACGATAGCACGCATTCACAAGAAGAAGACTATAATGAGACTCTGAAGGCATTTTTACAATAAGCAATAATTCCCAAAACCCTAGACATCCAAAAACCTAACCCTAGGAGATGAAGCGCCAAAAGTCATGTGGGCCCCGTTTGGCTAAGCTAGTACATCAACTTCCCGGGGTCGTAACTTTTGCATACGATCTCCGTTTTAGGTGTGTGATAGATAGTTGGAAAGGTATCATCAAGGAGATTCATTTTGGGGGCTCAAAGATTCCTTCAACTATCATTGAGGAGATCGATACCGAAAAACCTTCATTTAGGCCCTCAAAATGGCCCTGGAAGTAAAAACTGCTAAAAATAGTAAATTGCCAAAAATGTCAGAAAACTGTTTGAGCCAGTTGGAAAAGGTGGGTGGCCACCAATATCCATATGGATCAATCCTCCCTCCTTANACTTCTGAGGTGTCCAATAATGGTGGGAAATAAGGGCGAAGGAGATCCACGTTGAACACTGGGTGCAGACCAAGGAAAGGAGGAATGTTGAGCTCAAAATCATTATCCCCCATGGACTTGGTGATAGTGTACGGTCCATAACGGAGTGGGTGAAGCTTTTGATGGGGTCCTGTAAGGTGTTCTTTCTGCAAGTGCAACCAAAATTTTTTTCCCACCTGAAACTTATGCGACACCCGATGTTGATCATGGCATCGTATGTACTTGTCATTGGACTTCTGTAGGATATATTGAACCCATTGGTGGATGTGCTGGATCTGCTCAATGAACCGGGTGGCTTTGTTAGCTTCAGTTGGAGCAGGAGATAAGTCAGTCGAGGTGACCACAAGGGGAAGTGCAACATCTATGGGACCCAATGGTTGGAATCCCAACCCCACTTGAAAGGGGCTATGGCCGATTGAGCTATGCAAGGCTCGGTTGTAGCTATGCTAGACATAGGGAAGGATCTCATCCCATGTGCAAGAGTTCTTTGAATTATACATGCGAAGGATATGCACACTCATTCGATTTACAACCTCGGCTTGGCCATCTATCTGGGGGTAGAAGGCCATGGATTTGGTGAGCTTGGTGTCCAACAGTGACTGGAGGCTCGACCAGAATGTGCTGAGAAATAGAATATCCATATCTGAGACAATGGTTTGTGGGATTCCAAAATGTACCCAGACTCGTTCAAAGAAGATATTGGAAGTGGCCTTTGCTGTGATGCTCTTCTTGTAGGCAACCAAAATCACCATCTTAGAAAAGCGATCAACAACCAAAAAAACACAGTCATTTCCCTGCTTGGTGGATGGGAGGCCCGGCATGTAGTCCATTGAGATGGATTCCCATGGCCTATAAAGAGTAGGAAGAGGGGTGTACAAGCCCTATTTCTTGGTGGTCGGTTTGGCAATAGCATAGGCAGTGAAAGACCTGATATACTTGCCGACCTCCTGTCAAAGTTTCGGCCAGTAGAAATGTTTCTGTAGCATCGCCACTGTCCTTTCGACACTGAAGTGTCCTGCCACCCGACTATAGTGGGATTCCTAGATCAGCTTCGCTCTCTCACTTCATGGAACACAAATATGGCATAGACGACACAACAACCCATCCTGAAGATGGAAATTATCGACAACTGCATTTGCACCTAACATTTGGTAGGTGGTGGCGAAGTCAAGGTCTATCTCATAGAGTTGGGGCCATCCAAATGTCTCATGGCCGCAAGAGTCTAGCACCATGGTGAGTGCCACGACTGGTGGTCTGCCAAGGCAATCAATGACACGATTGGTGCTTCCTGTTTTATACTTGACATTGAGGTGAAATTGCTGCAAGTATTTGGACAACCTTTGATGGCAGTCATTCTATAGTTTTCCCTGTGTCTACATGAACTGCAGTGGCCTATGATTAGTGTGGGTGACTGTCTCCTTCCCAAGAATGTAATGTCTCCAATAGAAGCGTGCTTGCACAATGGAGTACATTTCTTTGTCATAAGTAGGGTACTTACAGACTGTATCTGACAATGTCTCACTATGATAGGCCATGGGGTGGCCATGCTGAGTGAGAACGGTGCCCACAACATAGTCTGAAGCATCTGTCTCTATCTCAAAGAGATGTTGTAGGTCTGGTAGTGAAAGTACTAGGGCTGAGCACAAGCACTGCTTCAAATCATCGAACGCTTATTGTTGGGACTAGCCCAACGCAAATGTTTCCTTACCGCTACCCGTGTTTATTTTGCTGAGGGAATGCAATATGGGAGAAACCCAACACGAATCTGCGGTAGAAATTAGCAAGTCCCAAGAAGCTCCGAATCTCAGTGAGTGTTGTTGGGGCTGGCCAGTTACAGATGACTTGGATCTTGGCTGGATCCACATGTATGCCATGCTGATCAATGATGTAGCCCAGGTAATGGACCTTGTCCATGCTGAAGGAGCATTTTTCCAGGTTTGCGTATAGCTTGTGCTGCCGCAGGGTGTGCAGAACCTGCTGAATATGCTACAAGTGTTCGGACCAAGTCTTGCTGTAAATTAGAATGTCATCTAGATACACCACTACAAAATTATTAGTGAACGATCGCAGAATATCGTCCATCATCCTCATGAAAGTGGCTGGAGCATTTGTCAAACCAAAGGGCATGACCAACCATTCAAAAATTCCTTCCTTTGACTTGAAGGCGGTCTTCCATACATCTATCTGTTCTATCGGGACCTGGTGGTAGCYAGAATTTAGATCAATATTGCTGAAGTACTTGGCCCTCATGAGTTGATCAAGGAGGTCATCGATTCGGGGAATCGGGTACCAGTTTCTAAGTGATTTTATTCAGAGCCCGGTAATCAATACAGAGTCGCCAGGTTCCATCTTTCTTCTGTACCAGCACGATTGGGCTCCCGCAAGGTGATAAGATGGGGTGGATGTGCCACATTGTGGGGCAGTTCTTGGATCTGTCGCTTGATCTCCTCATTCTCTAACAAAGAGCGATGATAGACTGGCCCATTGGGCAGTGGTGCACCAGGGGTCAGATCGATGGGGTGCTCGACCTGGTAGTGTAGAGGTACCCCTGTAGGTGAGGAGAAGATATCCAAGTATTCTTCCACGACCTTATCTACTTGCTTATGTTGTGTGGAGAGGTCGATTGCAGAGACCCTGGATGTAGATGTGATCTTTCTCTTATTCTGAGAGTGAATAACAAAGAAGACAAACTTCCCCGTCTGAGAGATGACCTTCTTGCATTGCTTATCCGACATCAAGGAAATAGCACTAGGTGGGACTGCCTCGGGTATCCTGTACAATTTCTTGTTCAAAGTAATAATAACACTACAAGTCCTAGACTCATATACAACATGACGTTTCCATAAATAAGGTTGGCCCAAAAGAACATCAAAAACTTCAAGAGGAGAAATATCACACAATACCTCGTCTTTGAAGGGCTTGATGCCGCACGACAATCGACACTGTTGGCTGATGCGGAGATTGCTTCCTTGGCGGAGCCATCCAATGGTGTAGGGTTGTGGGTGCGACGTTGTTGGAACTACCAACTTCTTGATGAGCTCTATTGAGATGAGGTTCTTCTGTCTACTGCTATCAACGATGAAGTGCAGTGGGGTGCCTTTTACCCACATCTGTGAATGGAAGAGGCGCTCTCCTTCTTCGAGATCATTTGGTTCACCAGGATGGAGCTTGGTGGTAGCAATGGTGGCACTGGGTTCTGTGTCAATGATCCGTCTTCCCCTTTATGGTTCTGTCTTGGAGTCAGAATTTGCATCTGATTCAGAGGCTTTCACTTCGGCCACCAGTGACTTCTTTGAGCGGCAGTCAGTAGTGTTATGCCAAGGGATTCTATGGAAGTCGCACCACTTCTCGATATCTTTCTTTGTCTTTCTGTTATCCTTCCTTGCTTGCGGCTTGTAATGGTTTTCTTGATACTATCCATATTTTCTCCATCCTTTGTTCGGTGGGTTGGGGCCACCCTTTCCTGGATTTTGTTGTGAGGGGTTCCCAGGCCCAAATTGTTGCGTCTTTTGTTTAAGCTTTTGCTCAATTTTGACAGAATATCGGTAGGCCGCGCCCAAGGATGAGATGTCGAGAAATTCCATCTCAGTCTGGATGTATCTATGTAGAGCACTACGATACTTGAGCACCAGTTGTCGCTCCAAATATTTGATACCCAACTTGGTGCGCAAGGTATGGAAGATATTTGTGAAATCTGGCACTGCTTGGTCTCTTTCTTGCCGCAGTGTGGTCCATTTGGTATACAGGTTGTCATAACTTCTGAAAGGGTAGTATTGTTCCTTAATAGAATCCCTGAAGGATTCCCAGGTGGCCATGATTGAAAATAATGAGGTTTCCTCTGTTTCTTTTTGCTCAAAGAAAGTTTCCCACCATTCTTTGACATGGGGAATGACTTTGAGGAGCGCAAAAGTAATCTTTTCTCTATTCAAAAATTTATGAACAGAAAAATACCTTTCTAGTAGATTCAACCACTTGTCTACAACATCTGCGTCTATCTGACTTTCAAATATACCTTGAAGGGGGTGGCACCTTTGTTCGAAGAAGATGCGTCGCCTGTTGGTAGTCGCTGAAGGATTTGCGCGAAACTATCCATCATCTCGTTCCTCTGTTGCGTGAGGGATTCCTCAATCAACAGTTTGAAAGGATCTCTTGTCCTGTCATATTTATTTTCTCTTGCCATGGGAGGTTTCTTGGGTGTGCAAGAGCCTCTGTCCTCAAGAGAAACAAGCTCTAGACCCAACTCTTTGTACTCCGACCTCGTTGGGGACATGCATTAAGACGACAAGGAGCAGACTGCTCTGATACCACTGATCCAGATTTTATGATCAGAACAAAATGAATTAAAATTATTAACAGGTGCTTAACAAAAAATAATAGAGATACAGTAAAACTGGTTTTCTATTCAATAACGAAATAAGCTGAAACTGTAAAATGCAGTGGAAACAAGCTTGCTGGAATGGTGGCGGCTTATCTCTGAGAAGAGATGTGATGGCAGTGCACATTCACAAGAAGAAGATTACAATGAGGCTTTGAAGTCATTTTTACAATAAGAAAGAATGAAAAAAACCCTAGACATCCAAAAACCTAACCCTAGGGGATGAAGCGCCAAAAGTCATGTGGGCCCCGTTTGGGTAAGCTAGTACATCAACTTCCCGACGTCATAACTTTTGCATACAGTCTCCGTTTTAGGCGTGTGATAGCCCGTTGGAAAGGTATCATAAAGGTTATTCATTTTGGTGGCTCAATGATTCCTTTGGATATAATAGAGGAGTCCGATACCGAAAACCTTCATTTAGGCCCTCAAAATGGCCCCGGAAGTAAAAACTGCTAAAAATAGTAAATTGCCAAAAATGTCAGAAAACTGTTTGAGCCAGTTGGAAAACGTGGGTGGCCACCAATATCCATTTGTATCAATCCTCCCTCCTTAGGAAGCAATGGTATCCATTGCGTTGAGGTCCCCCATTAGAGGAGGAAATTTCTGCTGAATTTGGCCCTGGGTGAGCCACTTGCCTTGGTGCAAGAGCTGCCCTGCTTTGACGACTCGATAAAGCTGGATCCTTTGTTGTCGAGTACCCTTGATCTATCTCTCCACAATGTGATCATTGGATGCATGTTGTATGCAGTCGGGATTGAGCTCCATTGGTATCAGCTGTTTTGCTACTTCAGAGGTGTCCAATAATGGTGTGAAATAAGGGCGAAGGAGATCCACATTGAACACTGGGTGCAGGCCAAGGAAAGGAGGAATGTTGAGCTCAAAAGTATTATCCTCCATGGACTTGGTGATAGTGTATTGTCCATAATGGAGTGGGTGAACCTTCCGATGGGGTCCTGTAAGGCATTCTTTCTGCAAGTGCAACCAAACTTTTTCGCCCACCTGAAACTTATGTGGCACCCGATGTTGATCATGGCACCGTTTGTACTTGTCATTGGACTTCTGTAAGATATCCTGAACCTGTTGGGGGATGTGCTAGATCCGCTCAATGAACTAGGTGGCTTTGTCAGCTTCATTTGGAGCAGGAGATGAGTTAGTCGAGGTGAATGGAAGGGGAAGTGCAAAATCTATGGGATCCAATGGTTGGAATCCCAACCCCACTTGAAAGGGGCTGTGGTCGGTTGAGCTATGCAAGGCTCAGTTGTAGCTATGTTGGACATAGGGAAGGCTCTCATCCCATGTGCGAGGGTTCTTTGAATTATACATGCAAAGGATATGCACAATCATTCTATTTACAACCTTGGTTTGACCATTTGTCCAGGGGTAGAAGGCCGTGGATTTGGTGAGCTTGGTGTCTAGCAGTGACCAGAGGCTCGACCAGAATGTGCTGAGAAATTGACTATCCCGATCTGAGACAATGGTTTGTGGGATTCCAAAATGTAACCAGACTCGTTCAAAGAAGAACTTGGCAGTGGCCTCTATTGTGATGCTCTTCTTGTAGGCAACCAGAATCACCAGCTTAGAAAAGCGATCAACAACCAAAAAAACACAGTCATTTCCCCGCTTGGTGGATGGGAGGCCCAACATGTAGTCCATTGAGATGGATTCCCATGGCTTGTTAGGAGTAGGAAGAGGGGTGTACATGCCCTGTTTCTTAGTGGTCGGTTTGGAAATAGCGCAGGCAGTGTAGGACCTGATATACTTGCCGACCTCCTGTCGAAGTTTCGACCAGTAGAAATGTTTCTGTAGCATCACCACTATCGTTTCGACACTGAAGTGTCTTGCCACCCGACTGTAGTGGGATTCCTAGATCAAATTTGCTCGCTCACTTGATGGAACATAGATATGGCCTAGATGAAACAACAACCCATCTTGAATATGGAAATTATCGACAACTGCATTTTCAACCAACATTTGGTAGGTGGTGGCGAAGTTAGGGTCTGTCTCATAGAGTTGGGGCCATCCAAATGTCTCATGGCCGCAAGAGTCTAGCACCGTGGTGAGTGCCACGACTGGTGGTCTGCTGAGGCAATCAGTGACACGATTTGTGCATCTTGTATTATACTTGATGTTGAGGTGGAATTGCTGCAAGTATGTGGACCACTTTTGATGGTGGTCATTCTGTAGTTTTCCCTATGTCTGCATGAACTGCAGTGGCCTATGATCAGTGTAGGTGACTGTCTCCTTCCCAAGAATGTAATGTCTCCACTGGCAGCATGCTTGCATAATGGAGTACATTTCTTTGTCATAAGTAGGGTACTTACGGAAAATATCTGACAGTGTCTCACTATGATAGGCCACGAGGTGGCCATGCTGAGTGAGAACGACGCCCACAACATAGTCTGAAGCATCTATCTCAATCTCAAAGGGATGTTGCAGGTCTGGTAGTGAAATTACTGGGGCTGAGCACAAGCGCTGCTTCAAATCATCGAACCCTTGTTGTTGGGACCGGACCCACGCAAATTTTTCCTTACCACCACCCCTGTTTATTTGGCTGAGGGCCCATGCAATATGGGAGAAACCCAACACGAACCTGCGGTAGAAATTAGCAAGTCCCAAGAATCTCCGAATCTCAGTGAATGTTGTTGGGGTTGGCCAGTCACAGATGACTTGGATCTTGGCTGGATCCACATGTACACCATGATGATCAATGATGTAGCCCAGGTAATGGACCCTGTCCATGCCGAAGGAGCATTTTTCAAGGTTTGCGTATAGCTTGTGCTGCCGCAGGGTGTGCAGAACTTGCTGAATATGTTGCAAGTGTTTGGACCAAGTCTTGCTGTAAATTAGAATGTCATCTAGATACACCACTACAAAAGTATTGGTGAATGGTGGCAGGATATCATCCATCATCCTCATGAAAGTGGCTGGAGAATTTGTCAAACAAAAGGGCATGACAAACCATTCAAAAATTCCTTCCTTTGACTTGAAGGTGGTCTTCCATACATCTGTCTGTTCTATCGGGACCTGGTGGTAGCCAGACTTTAGATCAATCTTGCTGAAGTATTTTCCCCCCATGAGTTGATCAAGGAGGTCATCTATTCAGGGAATCGGGTACCGGTTTCTGACAGTGATTTTATTCAGAGCCCGGTAATCAATACAGAGTCACTAGGTTCCATATTTCTTCTGTACCAACATGATTAGGCTCCCGCAAGGTGATGAGATGGGGCGGATGTGCCGCATTGTGGAGTAGTTTTTGGATCTTTCACTTGATATCCTCATTCTCTAACAAAGAGAGACGATAGACTGGACCATTGGGCAGTGGTGCACCGGGGGTTAGATCGATGGGGTGCTTGACCTGGCAGTGTAGAGGTACCCCTGTAGGTGAGGAGAAGATATCCGAGTATTCTTCCACGACCTTATCTANCATGCAAAGGATATGCACAATCATTCTATTTACAACCTTGGTTTGACCATTTGTCCAGGGGTAGAAGGCCGTGGATTTGGTGAGCTTGGTGTCTAGCAGTGACCAGAGGCTCGACTAGAATGTGCTGAGAAATTGACTATCCCGATCTGAGACAATGGTTTGTGGGATTCCAAAATGTAACCAGACTCATTCAAAGAAGAACTTGGCAGTGGCCTCTATTGTGATGCTCTTCTTGTAGGCAACCAGAATCACTAGCTTAGAAAAGCGATCAACAACCAAAAAAACACAGTCATTTCCCCGCTTGGTGGATGGGAGGCCCGACATGTAGTCCATTGAGATGGATTCCCATGGCTTGTTAGGAGTAGGAAGAGGGGTGTACATGCCCTGTTTCTTAGTGGTCGGTTTGGCAATAGCGCAGGCAGTGTAGGACCTGATATACTTGCCGACCTCCTGTCGAAGTTTCGGCCAGTAGAAATGTTTCTGTAGCATCACCACTATCGTTTCGACACTGAAGTGTCTTGCCACCCGACTGTAGTGGGATTCCTAGATCAAATTTGCTCTCTCACTTGATGGAACATAGATATGGCCTAGATGAAACAACAACCCATCTTGAATATGGAAATTATCGACAACTGCATTTTCAACCAACATTTGGTAGGTGGTGGCGAAGTCAGGGTCTGTCTCATAGAGTTGGGGCCATCCAAATGTCTCATGGCCGCAAGAGTCTAGCACCGTGGTGAGTGCCATGACTGGTGGTCTGCTGAGGCAATCAGTGACACGATTTGTGCATCTTGTATTATACTTGATGTTGAGGTGGAATTGCTGCAAGTATGTGGACCACTTTTGATGGTGGTCATTCTGTAGTTTTCCCTATGTCTGCATGAACTGCAGTGGCCTATGATCAGTGTAGGTGACTGTCTCCTTCCCAAGAATGTAATGTCTCCACTGGCAGCATGCTTGCATAATGGAGTACATTTCTTTGTCATAAGTAGGGTACTTACGGAAAATATCTGACAGTGTCTCACTATGATAGGCCACGAGGTGGCCATGCTGAGTGAGAACGACGCCCACAACATAGTCTGAAGCATCTATCTCAATCTCAAAGGGATGTTGCAGGTCTGGTAGTGAAATTACTGGGGCTGAGCACAAGCGCTGCTTCAAATCATCGAACCCTTGTTGTTGGGACCGGACCCACGCAAATTTTTCCTTACCACCACCCCTGTTTATTTGGCTGAGGGCCCATGCAATATGGGAGAAACCCAACACGAACCTGCGGTAGAAATTAGCAAGTCCCAAGAATCTCCGAATCTCAGTGAATGTTGTTGGGGTTGGCCAGTCACAGATGACTTGGATCTTGGCTGGATCCACATGTACACCATGATGATCAATGATGTAGCCCAGGTAATGGACCCTGTCCATGCCGAAGGAGCATTTTTCAAGGTTTGCGTATAGCTTGTGCTGCCGCAGGGTGTGCAGAACTTGCTGAATATGTTGCAAGTGTTTGGACCAAGTCTTGCTGTAAATTAGAATGTCATCTAGATACACCACTACAAAAGTATTGGTGAATGGTGGCAGGATATCATCCATCATCCTCATGAAAGTGGCTGGAGAATTTGTCAAACAAAAGGGCATGACAAACCATTCAAAAATTCCTTCCTTTGACTTGAAGGTGGTCTTCCATACATCTGTCTGTTCTATCGGGACCTGGTGGTAGCCAGACTTTAGATCAATCTTGCTGAAGTATTTTCCCCCCATGAGTTGATCAAGGAGGTCATCTATTCAGGGAATCGGGTACCGGTTTCTGACAGTGATTTTATTCAGAGCCCGGTAATCAATACAGAGTCACTAGGTTCCATATTTCTTCTGTACCAACATGATTAGGCTCCCGCAAGGTGATGAGATGGGGCGGATGTGCCGCATTGTGGAGTAGTTTTTGGATCTTTCACTTGATATCCTCATTCTCTAACAAAGAGAGACGATAGACTGGACCATTGGGCAGTGGTGCACCGGGGGTTAGATCGATGGGGTGCTTGACCTGGCAGTGTAGAGGTACCCCTGTAGGTGAGGAGAAGATATCCGAGTATTCTTCCACGACCTTATCTACTTGCTTTTGCTGGGTGGAGAGTTCAGCCACAGAGACCCTGGATGTGGCTGTGATCTTTCACTTATTTTGAGAGTGAATCACGAAGAAGACCAAATTCCCCGTCTGAGAGATGACCTTCCTGCATTGCTTAGCAAAGATCAAAGAAATAGCACTAGGTGGGACTGCCTCAGGTATCCTGTACAATTTCCTGTTCAAAGTAATAATAACACTACGAGGCCTAGACTCATACACAACATGATGTTTCCATAAATAAGGTTGGCCCAAAAGAACATCACAAAGTTCAAGAGGAGCAACATCATACAATACCTTTCCTTTGAAGGGCTTGATGCTGTACAATAGTCGACACTGTTGGCTGACGTAGAGATGGCTTCCTTGGCGGAGCCATCCAATGGTGTAGGGTTGTGGGTGCGGAATTGTTGGTAGGGCCAACCACTTGATGACCTCTTCTGAGATGAGGTTCTTTTGGCTAACACTATCAACGATGAAGTGCAGTGCGGTGCCTTTTACCCACATCTGTAAATGGAAGAGGCAGTCTCCTTCTTCTGGCTCGTCTGGTTCACCAGGCTGGAGCTTGGTGGTAGCAACGGTGGCACTGGGTTCCGCATCAATGATCCGTCTTCCCCTTTATGGTTCTGTCTTGGAGTCAAAATATACATATGATTCAGAGGCTTTCACTTTGGCCACCAGTGACTGCTTTGAGTGGCAGTTAGCAGTGTTATGCCAAGGGCTCTTATGGAAGTCACACCACTTCCCTGTATCTTTCTTTATCTTTCCAGTGTCCTTCTTTGCTTGTGGCTTGTACTAGTTGTCTTGATACTATCCATATTTTCTTTGTCCTTTGTTCGGTGGGTTGGGGATTCCCTTTCCTTTCTTGTGTTGTGAGGGGTTCCCAGGCCCAAATTGCCATGTCTTTTGCTTGAGCTTTTGCTTGATTTTGATGGCATATCGGTAGGCCACGCCCAAGGATGAGATGTCCAAAAATTCCATTTTGGTATAGATGTATATATGTAGAGAACCACGATACTTGAGCACCATATGTCGATCCAAATATTTGATACCCAACTTGGTGCGCAAGGTATGGAAGATATTTGTGAAATCTGACATTGTTTGGTCTCTTTCTTGCTGCAGTGTGGTCCATTTGGTATACAGGTCGTCATAACTTCCAACAGGGTAGTATTGTTCCCTAAGAGCATCCCTGAAGGATTCCCAGGTGGCCGTGACTGAAAATAATGAGGTTTCCTCCATTTCTTTTTGCTCACAGAAAGTTTCCCACCATTCTTTGACATGGGGAACATCATTGAGGAGCGCAAAAGTAATCTTTTCTCTATTCGAAAATTTATGAACAGAAAAATACCCTTCTAGTGGATTCAACCACTTGTCTACAACATTTGCATCCATCTGACCTTCAAATATAGGAATATCAAAGTTTATTTTTACCTTGAAGGGGGCGACACCTCCGTTCGAAGAAGCTGCGTCGCTTGTTGGTATTTGCTGAAGGATTTGCGTGAAACTATCCATCATCTCGTTCCTCTGTTGCATGAGGGATTCCTCAATCAATAGTTTGAAAGGATCTCCTGTCCCATAATATTTCTTTTCTCCTGCCATGGGAGGTCTCTTGGGCGTGCGAGAGCCTTTGTCCTCAAGAGAAACAATCTCGAGACCCAACTCTTTGTACTCCGACCTCATTGGGGACATGCATTAAGACGACAAGGAGCAGACCGCTCTGATACCACTGATCCAGATTTTATGAGTAGAATGAAATGAATACATATTATTAACATGTGCTTAACACAAAATAATAGAGATATAGTAAAACTGGTTTTCTACTCAATAACGAAATAAGCTGAAACTGTAAAATGCAGCGGAAACAAGTTTGCTGGAAAGGTGGCAGCTTATCTCTGAGAAGAGATGTGATGGAAACACGCATTCACAAGAAGAAGATTACAATGAGGCTTTGAAGGCATTTTTACAATAAGAAAGAATTCCAAAAACCCTAGACATCTAAAAACCTAACCCTAGGAGATGAAGCACCAAAAGTCATGTGGGCCCCATTTGGGTAAGCTAGTACATCAACTTCCTGGGGTCGTAAGTTTTGCCTACGATCTCCGTTTTAGGCGTGTGATATCCTGTTGGAAAGGTATCATCGAGGAGATTCATTTTGGATGCTCAATTATTCCTTCGACTATCATTGAGGAGATCAATACCAAAAATACTTCATTTAGGCCCTCAAAATGGCCTTGGAAGTAAAAACTGCTAAAAATAGTAAATTGCCAAAAATGTCAGAAAACTGTTTGAGCCAGTTGGAAAAGGTGGGAGGCCACCAATATCCATCTGGATCAATCCTCCCTCCTTAGTAAGAAATGGTATCCATTGCGTTTAGGTCCCCCATTAGATGAGGAAATTTCTGCTGAATTTGGCCCCGGGTGAGCCACTTTCCTTGGTGCAGAAGCTGCCCTGCTTTGACGACTCGATAAAGTTAGATCCTTTGTTGTTGAGTGACCTTGATCTGTCTGTCCACAATATGATAATTGGATGCCTGTTGTATGCATACGAGATTGAGCTCTATTTGTGTCAACTGTTCTGCTACTTCCGAGTTGTCCAATAATGGTGGGAAATAAGGGCGAAGGAGATCCACGTTGAACACTGGGTGCAGGCCAAGGAAAGGAGGAATGTTGAGCTCAAAATAATTAACCATCTTTATTCTGTACCAAAACGATTGGGCTACCACAAGGTGATGAGATGGGGCAGATGTTCCCCATTGTGGAGCAGTTCTTGGATCTGTCGCTTGATCTCCTCATTCTGTAACAAAGAGAGACGATAGACTGGCCCATTTGGCAGCGGTGCACCGGGGGTCAGATCGATGGGGTGCTTGACCTGGCAGTGCAGAGGTACCCCTATAGGTGAGGAGAAGATATTCGAGTATTCTTCCATGACCTTATCTACTTGCTTCTGCTGTGTGAAGAGGTCAGTCGCAGAGACCCTGGATGTGGCTGTGATCTTTTGCTTATTCTGAGAGTGAATCATGAAGAAGACAAACTTCCCCATCTGAGAGATGACCTTCCTGCATTTCTTAGTAGAGATCAAGGAAATAACACTAGGTGGGACTGCCTCGGGTATC
>JZKD02S1201767.1:0-12550 GCA_000966675.3 Picea glauca
GGCGCTTCAACTTGCGTTATGTCGTTAGCATGCTGGAAAGCCATTGGTCAACCTGAGTTGTCTCCGTCACCTACTCTTCTTACTGCGTTCGATGGTCGTTCTTTCCGACCACACGACATCATCCCTTCTTTCCCTGTGCAGTTAGGGGGGAAAATTGTGTGCGTCGAAGTAGAGGTAGTCAATGCCCCCATCGATTACAATCTCTTGTTGGGTCGTAGTTGGACTTATGTAATGCAAACCGTGGTCGCTACAATCTTCCGAGTCCTATTGTTTCTACATGAAGGCCGGATAGTGACTATTGATCAGCTGTCTTTCTCTCGACCTGACCCAGCCTTGGGGGCATCCATGGTTCCCATGGTAGATAATCCTCAAGCCAGTGTCATCAACATAGGAGTTGGTTTGTGCCCATCTTTGATCGGTACTTTCGATTACCCACCTCCCCAAGGCGATGTCAAGTTTATATCGACTCACCACAAGGCTGAGATTTTCCATGTCTCGTCGTTCCGCATGACTTACTTTCAGGATCCGTGGATTCTTCCTTCCCCATCAGATACGATGGATGCGACAGGGCATGCGGGCATGTCTACACCCTTGTCGGCCGCTGAAGTAGTGTACTCTTTGGTTCAGCAAGCTTCAGCTACCTCTGATCTGATTCCAACACCGGAGTTGGATCCGCTCCTTGAGCCTATCTGGGCTCAGGATTCTCTTGTCAATACCGATTCGTTAGACTTAGTCTTGCCTTCTGACGAAGCCATAATCGAAGCAANTGGCATCATACCTTCTTTCCCTGTACAGTTAGGAGGAAAAACTGTGTGCGTCGAAGTAGAGGTAGTCGATGCCCCCATCGATTACAATCTCTTGTTGGGTCATAGTTGGACTTATACAGTGCAAGCCATGGTCGCTACAATATTTCGAGTCCTATTGTTTCCACATGAAGGCCGGATAGTGACTATTGATCAGCTATCCTTCTCTCGACCTGACCCAGGCTTGGGGGCATCCACAGTTCCCATGGTAGATAATCCTCAAGCCAGTGTCGTCAATATAGGAGTTGGTTTGTGCCCATATTTGATGGGTACCTTCGACTATCCACCTCCTCAAAGCGATGTCAAGTTTATATCGACTCACCACAAGGCTGAGATTTTCCATGTTTCGTCGTTCCGCACGACTTACTTTCAGGATCTGTGGATTCTTCCTTCCCCATCAGATACGATGGATGTGACAGGGCATGCGGGAATTTCTATGCCCTTGTTGACCGCTGAAGTAGCGTACTCTTTGGTTCAGCAAGCTTCAACTACCTCTGATCCGATTCCATCACCGGAGTTGGATCCACTCCTTGAGCCTATCTGGGCTCATGATTCTCTTGTCAATACCGATTCGTTAGACTTAGTCTTGCCTTCTGACGAAGCCATAATCGAAATAATGACTGGTCTGGACAAACCTTGGGACGATCTTCATCACAGATCATACTTCCTCCCAAAGTTACACCAAATCGAGGCAAGAGAGTTCACCATCACCATGACGGGAGATCGGTCTTGTCCCATTAACCTCTTGGCTACTCAGGATATTTATGCCGAGGGCAACATGGCGAATATCACTGAAACGATGCCTATCAATATCTCCCGAACCCCCGACGTTGTGGAGAATGTCTTCGTCAGAGCATATAGCTCCCCCGAAGAGATTCAGATTTACACGGATCTTTTCAAAGAATTCTGCGACGTTTTTGCCTGGTCTTATGAGGAAATGCCAGGCATCGATCCAAAAATTGTTGAACATGAGATCATTATGTATCCGGACGCAAAGCTTGTTCGACAGAAACTTCGTCCAGTTAATCCAAGGAAGGCAGCAGCTATCAAAGCTGAAGTTGAGAAATTGCTTAAGGCAGGATTCATATACCCTATCCACTTGACTGAATGGGTGNTTTCTCTCGACCTGACCCAGCCTTGGGGGCATCCACGGTTCCCATGGTAGATAATCCTCAAGCCGGTGTCGTCAACATAGGAGTTGGTTTGTGCCCATCTTTGATGGGTACTTTCAATTACCCTCCTCCCCAAGGCGATGTCAAGTTTATATCGACTCACCACAAGGCTGAGATTTTCCATGTCTCGTCGTTCTGCACGACTTACTTTCAGGATCCGTGGATTCTTCCTTCCCCATCAGATATGATGGATGCGACAGGACATGCGGGCATGTCTACGCCCTTGTCGGCCGCTGAAGTAGCGTACTCTTTGGTTCAGCAAGCTTCAACTACCTCTGATCCGATTCCAGCACCGGAGTTGGATCCGCTCCTTGAGCCTATCTGGGCTCAGGATTTTCTTGTCAATACCGATTCGTTAGACTTAGTCTTACCTTCTGATGAAGCCATAATCGAAGCAATGACTGGTCTGGACAAACCTTGGGACGATCTTCATCACAGATCATACTTCCTCCCAGAGTTACACCGAATCGAGGCAGGAGAATTCACCATCACCATGAAGGGAGATCAGCCTTGTCCCATTAACCTCTTGGCTACTCAGGATATTTATGCCGAGGGCAACATGGAGACTATCGCTGAAATGATGCCTATCAATATCTACCGAAACCCCAGCATCGTGGAGAATGTCTTCGTTGGAGCAGATTGCTCCCCCGAAGAGATTCAGATTTACACGGATCTTTTCAAAGAATTCCGCGACGTTTTTTCCTGGTCTTATGAGGAAATGCCAGGCATCGATCCGAAAATTGTTGAACATGAGATCATGACATATCCAGACGCAAAGCCTGTTAGACAGAAACTTCGTCCAGTTAATCCACGGAAGGTAGCAGCTATCAAAGATGAAGTTGAGAAATTGCTTAAGGCAGGATTCATATACCCTATCCACTTGACTGAATGGGTTTCAAATCCTGTACCAGTCGATAAAAAACAAGGCATGATTCGTGTCTGTACCAATTTCCGTGACTTGAACAAGGCATGTCCAAAAGACAATTATCCAACTCCATTCATCGACCAGATCATCGATGAGTGCGCCGGTTGTGAATCTTTTTCATTCATGGATGGTTTCTCGGGCTACAACCNGAATTTTTCTTTAGCTCCTCCCTTGGTGACTTGACTCAAGGGCCAAGTGATATGAGAGAATCCCAACACAAACCTACGGTAGAAATTAGCAAGACCTAAAAAGTTGCGGAGCTCTATTAGGGTGGTTGGGGCTGGCTAATCCTGAATGACTTGGATCTTTGTTGGATCCACATGCACCCCCCACTCATCAATAATGTATCCAAAATATTGAACCTGGGTCATGCCAAAAGTTCATTTCTCCAAATTGGCACACAACTTGTGTTGTCGCAGTGTTTGGAGGACCTGTCGGATGTGGTGGAGGTGCTCTTCCCAAGTCTGGATGAAGATCAGAATGTCATCCAAGTACACCACTACAAATGAGTTGGTGAATGGCTGCAAGATGTCATCCATTATCCTCATGAAGGTTGCAGGGGCATTCGCCAACCCGAAAGGCATGACCAACCATTCAAAAAGGCCCTCATTGGATTTGATTGCAGTCTTCCACACATCAGAGGGTTCGATTGGTACCTAGTGATACCCAGACTTCAAGTCGATCTTGCTGAAACATTTATCCCCTTGAGTTGGTCCAGAAGGTCATCAATCTGTGGGATCGGGTACCTATTCCAGACAATGATCTTGTTCAGTGCCTGATATTCAATGCAGAGTCTCCAAGTCCCATCCTTCTTCTACACCAACACGATCGGGCTCCCACAGGGCGATGAACTCGGCTGGATGTGACCTTTCTACAATAGCTCCTAAATCTACCTCTTGATTTCGTCATTCTCCAGAAAAAAGCATCGACAGATGGGTCCATTGGGCAGTGGCGCACTTGGGGTCATATCTATGGGGTGCTTGACCTGGCAGTGTAGAGGCACCCCTATGGGGGAGGTGAAGATGTCCTTGTACTCCTCCACGACCTTAACCATCTATTTTTTTCATGCAGCGGGGCCTTGTCTGGAGGTCATGGCCACAGTCTTCCTCTTTCCCTGAGGGCGGATCATCAGAAAAAAAAATTTCCTGGTTTTGGAAATGAGCTTACTGCATTGTTTTGCAGTAACCAAAGAGATGGTGGTAGGCGGTGTTATCTACGGTATCCTGTATAGCTTATTTCCCAAAGTGATAATAAAATCATGAGGCCTGGACTCATACACAGCATGTTGCTTCCACAAGTACGGTTGGCCTAATAATACATCAGAAACATCAAGAGGAGCAATGTCACATAATACCTCATTCATGAAGGGCTTGATGTTGTAGGGGAGGTGACATTGTTGACTGATGCGGAGGTACCGTCCTTGGTGCAACCACCCGATGGTGTATGATTGTGGGTGNAGTGTTTGGAGGACCTGTCGGATGTGGTGGAGGTGCTCTTCCCAAGTCTGGATGAAGATCAGAATGTCATCCAAGTACACCACTACAAATGAGTTGGTGAATGGCTGCAGGATGTCATCCATTATCCTCATGAAGGTTGCAGGGGCATTCGCCAACCCGAAAGGCATGACCAACCATTCGAAAAGGCCCTCATTGGATTTGATTGCAGTCTTCCACACATCAGAGGGTTCGATTGGTACCTAGTGATACCCAGACTTCAAGTCGATCTTGCTGAAACATTTATCCCCTTGAGTTGGTCCAGAAGGTCATCAATCTGTGGGATCGGGTACCTATTCTAGACAGTGATCTTGTTCAGTGCCTGATATTCAATGCAGAGTCTCCAAGTCCCATCCTTCTTCTGCACCAACACGATCGGGCTCCCACAGGGCGATGAACTCGGCTGGATGTGACCTTTCTGCAATAGCTCCTAAATCTACCTCTTGATTTCGTCATTCTCCAGAAAAAAGCATCGACAGATGGGTCCATTGGGCAGTGGCGCACCTGGGGTCATATCTATGGGGTGCTTGACCTGGCAGTGTAGAGGCACCCCTATGGGGGAGGTGAAGATGTCCTTGTACTCCTCCACAACCTTATCCATCTATTTTTTTCATGCAGCGGGGCCTTGTCTGGAGGTCATGGCCACAGTCTTCCTCTTTCCCTGAGGGCGGATCATCAGAAAAACAAATTTCCTGGTTTTGGAAATGAGCTTACTGCATTGTTTTGCAGTAACCAAAGAGATGGTGGTAGGCGGTGTTATCTACGGTATCCTGTATAGCTTATTTCCCAAAGTGATAATAAAATCATGAGGCCTGGACTCATACACAGCATGTTGCTTCCACAAGTACGGTTGGCCTAATAATACATCAGAAACATCAAGAGGAGCAATGTCACATAATACCTCATTCATGAAGGGCTTGATGTTGTAGGGGAGGTGACATTGTTGACTGATGCGGAGGTACCGTCCTTGGTGCAACCACCCGATGGTGTATGATTGTGGGTGNCTTCTGGCTCCCACTGTCGACAATGAACTGCAACGGGGAACCCTTCACCCACATCTTGGAATGGAAGAGACGCTCTGCCTCCTCTGGATCTTCTGGTTCCTCCTTCTGGATCTTCATGGTGGCAACAGTGGCGTTGGGCTTCGTATCGATAATCTGCTTCCCCCTGTCATTCCCCTTGTCAGGTTTTGATTCAGAGTCAAAGCATGCATCCGATTCATAAGCCTTCAACTCAGCTACCAGTGATTGCTTGGCCCGACACTCACTTGTGTTGTGAGTGGAGCCCTTATGGAACTCACACCACTTCCCCGTGTCCTTTTTTGGCTTCGTGGTGTTTTTATTTTCTTGTGGCTTTGGCAGGTTGTCCTAAGATGCCCCGCCTTGGCTTGGTCCTTTGTTCTCCAGTTTGGGGGTACCTTTCCCTTGCTTCTGATTTGCAGACCCAAAGTCTCGCTTCTTCTGTTTGAACTTCTGCTCAATCTTGGCAGCATATCGATATGCCACACTAAGCGAGGATATGTTAAGGAACTCCATTTCCTCTTGAATGTATCTGTGGAGACAACTGCGTGTACTTTAACACCAAATGTTTCTCTGAATCTTTGATACCCAAATTTGTGTGTAGGGTATGAAACAGATTCGTCATCTCATGCACATCTTGGTCCCTTTGCTACCGCAGCGTAGTCCATTGTATGTATTTGTCCTCATATCTCCCCACGGGATAATATTGTTCCTTGATGGCATCTCTAAAAGAATTCCAAGTGGGTGCGGCCGAGAACAGAGAGGATTCTCCCTCACCCTGTTGCTCTGAGTAGGTTTCCCACCAGTCCTTGACATGGGGGGCGGCTTTGAGGAGTGCGAAAATAATCTTTTCTTGGTTGGAAAAGTCATGAACCGAGAAATATCCTTCTAACAGATTCAACCNTTGAAGAATATGGGCAAAGTTGTCCATCATCGTGTTCCTTTGTTTCTCGAGGGCCTCCTCAAGCAACATTTTGATAGGATCTCCTTCTCCCTCATATTTCTTTTCTTCCCCCATGAACGGTCGTCGGGGTTTGCGAGGTTGATCTTGCAAAGGTTCAACCAAATCGAGCCCCAAATCCTTATACCTCGACCTCGTTGGGGACATGCAAAGAAGGATCGAGAATGAGAAGACCACTCTGAAACCACTGATACAAATTTATGTAGGAACACAATGAAATACAGAAATACACATATATGCAAAGATGCAATGGAAATAAGACTTCACTTCATTAATAACAAATGACTGAATTGCTCTCTCCGAGAAGCAATATTGTTGGAAATCTCTGAATGCTCATATGGTAGACTCTCATCTTGATAATTATATAGTAGCAAGTGTCTTAACTTAATCCTTTCCGCCCTTGAAAAAAGAGGAGGAAATGTGATTAGAGATCTGGCTAGGGAGTGGGTGGAAGACCTTATAGCTGAATGGGATCTGGAGGATATTAAGCCTGTTAAAGGGATTTACACTTGGACAAATAGAAGGCTAGGCCCAGGACATATTGTTGCCCGTCTAGATCATTTTTTGGTCCAACAGTCCCTTCATCTCCAAGGGATGGATCCTGTTTCTTCTATTATAGCTTTCAGCGCTTCTGATCATAAGCCTATAGCGCTCTCCTTTGTCAAAGATAAAAATCAGGGACCTATCCCTTTTAGATTCAATCCCTCTTGGATCTCCATGGACGGTTTCTATGACATTGTAGCTCTATCCTGGAGCACTAATGTTAGAGGGTCAGCTTTCCATGTTTGGGAAGAAAAGCTACGTATCCTGAAAAAATCTTTGAAAGATTGGGCTAGACAGCATAAAACGCCAAAATAGCAAAGGCTTGAAGCTGAGAAGGAATTGGAAGACTTTCATTTCAGATCGAAAGGTTATCTGGACCAACCTATGAAGGATAAAGAATTACTCCTTCACAATAAGTTGCATGATGCCTGCAGACTCGAAGAAAGTTATTGGAAAATCAAATCAAGAAACCATTGGCTGCAGGAAGGGGATAAAAATACCAAGTTTTTTCACAAACAAGCTAAGATAAGAAAGAATTTTAATTCTATTCCTAAGATTGAACATTTGGGAAATCAGCTCACTGCCTTTGATGAAATTAAAAAAGCAGCTCATAACCACTTTAAGGAGATATATTATGAGACATCTCCTGACTTAAATCTCAGAAATATGGAAATTTTAGATCTTATCCCTTCTTTGGTTTCAGCCCATTCAAATGATCTTCTTATGCGTCCTGTCTCTCTGGAAGAAGTCAAATCTGGTGTTGAATGTACGAGCCCTGATAAAGCTCCCGGGCCAGACGGGTTCACTGCCCAGTTTCTCATCTCTTGTTGGCCCATCATCCACAGGGATCTTCTGAAAATGGTCAAGAAGTCTCAATCATGCAATAAAATCGGAGGAGGAACCAATTCCTCCTTTCTTTCTCTCATTCCTAAAGAAAAAGGAGCTTCATCCTTTGCAAGATTTCGTCCAATTTCCCTTTGCAACATTGGATATAAAGTTATCACGAAGGTTCTAGCCAACAGGCTGAAAGTTGTTTTGCCGGGTATTATTCCTGAGAACCAGGGAGGATTTATCCAAGGAAGGCATATCTCTGACAATATTGTCCTTGTTCAGGAAGCTATTCACTCTAGTATCAACAGGAAGGAGAAAGGTATGGTAATTAAATTGGATTTGACTAACGCCTTTGACAGGGTTCGTCATGCCTTTTTGTTTCAGGTAATGAGAAGGTTTGGATTTGAACCTGGATTTCTCTCTTGGGTTAAAGCCTGTATAAGCACGCCCTAGATCGCCCCCCTGGGAAATGGAAGAGCAGCTGAATTTTTCCAGGCCTCACGGGGTCTGCGCCAAAGGTGTCCCCTTTCTCCCTTGTTGTATGCCATTCAAGCCGTCGCTCTTAGCTTTCAATTGGAACATAGTAGAACCCATCAAGACCTGTTAGGACTAAGGATCGTCAGGGGGGTCAAAGAGGTTAATCACACTCAGTTTGTTGATGACACTCTTCTCCTTGGAGGAGCGAGTACAAATGTGGCAAAAAAATTCAAATCAGTTCTGGATGATTATCAAGATGCTTCGGGAAGCCTAATTAATTATTCCAAGAGTCAAATATATAGCTGGAATTGCTCCCTGATTGAATTGCAAAATATGGCTCGAATTTTGCATATTGAAGGTAATTACCTATGGACATATTTCAATTATTTGGGAATCCCAATCTTCAAAGCAAAGCCAAAAGTCTCCAGTTGGGGCCTGTTGATTGAAAAGTTGCAAGAAAAAATCAAAGCTTGGGGAGCATCATGGCTGAACTTAGCAGGGAAAATTGTGCTCCTTAAATCAGTTCTCGCTAGTATTCCAGTCTTTCAAGGCTCTCTTCTTCTAGCCCCAAGTACAGTTCTTGGAAAAATTGAAGTGCTCCTGCGGAGATTCCTATGGGAAGGGGGGAAGAATAATGAAAATCGACTCCCTCTGGTTAACTGGACAAAGGTCGCAGCTCCCTTGTTGGAAGGAGGGTTGCAGCTTTGAGACCTTCGTGCTCAAAATTTAGCCTTGGGAGAAAAGTTTATATGGAATATGGTCACCGGGAATTCAACCTGGTGTAAGCAGGTGCTCTGGAAGAAATATTTTTCAGGATCAAGACTTCGATGTTTGGATAAGGGTCTGAAAGTTGTTAAGGGATCTCCCTTGTTTTCCCTCTGTTTTAAAKCTTTGACCTTCTTCTCTCAAGCTCTTACTTGGTCCCCGAGAAATGGTAAGAAAATCAGGATTTGGGAAGACTCCATCCTCGGACATCCCCCACTTGGGACTATGGAARGAATGGAAGGGATAAGGAGATACCTCTCAAGTAYCGGGAAAACTACGTTATCAGACATTTCAAGTTGGACTATGGATGACAAACAGCTGTGGACRGGATGGGAAATATCGGACTGTCTGTCTCATTTATTAAATGAACAGTCATTTCTTTTCCATTGTTTGCAGGGGAAATCTCCTATAGATAATCATTTGAAGGATGCTAGGGGTTGGGGATCCAAATCTGGGCTTTATTCAGTAGCCGAAGGGTACAAACGCATCAAGGCTATTCCCCATTTGCCCTCTTCTCCTGTGGTCTGGAAGTTTGTCTGGTCTTTTAAATMCCTTCCCAAAGTTGATCATTTTGCTTGGTTATTGGCTCACAATAGTKCTCTTACARCCGAAKTTCTTCATCGGAAAGGCTGGGAAGGCCCCTCCCGTTGTCCTCTCTRTTTGGYTGATGAAGAGACAACCTCCCATCTCTTTATCTCCTGCCCCTTCGCCCAAGAAGTCTGGGCCCTTATGACCTCCCCTTGGTCAACTTCTTTCCAATATGAAGATGTCTCCTCTCTTTTCAGTAATTGGGCCCTTACCTCCCCTATTTCCTCTCATTCGAAGGACTTTTCAGGATTCTCATGGCTAATTCTGCCAAAATTTATCTGCTAGAAACTTTGGCTTGAACGAAATAATAGGATCTTTCGTGTTGTCTGCTCTAGCCCCCCTCAGGTAGAGGTCAAAATTAAATCTTTGATGGGTGACTTTCTTCGGTCTCAGCCTTCTAAATTCATTTGTTCCCCTCTCAATTCCTTGGAAGAATCTTGGTTCCTTCCCTTGAACCCAGGTAAACTCTCCGCTTCAGGTCATGCCCCCAAGTTGCAGGCTTGGGAAATTAGGAAGAATAGCACTAATTTCCTGATCTGGAAAAAAAAAGTAGGAAGACACCTGCTATTTTTTGATGGTGCTTCAAAAGGAAATCCAGGGAAGGCAGGAGGAGGAGGGGGGCTTTTTGATCCCGGAGGAAATTTGATTCTGAAGTTTTCCTGGGGCTTAGGAACGGAAACCAATAATGTGGTGGAGGCTCTGGTGTTATGGCAAGGACTGAACCAAGCCTCGCAAATGGGAATCATTGATCTAACGGTTGTGGGGGATTCTAGATTGATCATTCAAGCGGTCATCACTCGTAATCTTCCGTCCTCCTGTCATCTGAAGCAAATGATGAAACGCATTCTAGCTCTGCTGCCAAAGTTTTGTGACATTGGGTTTTATCATGTTCTACGTACTCATAATGGAATAGCGGATCAAGCAGCTAATGAAGTTGTCTCCCTAAGAAAGGGATCTCTTAAACTCAATAATGCTCTTAGTCTTTGTCTTTTACCCTAGGCTCATTTCCTCAAATGGTCTCAGGAGCGATCTAAGCTCTCTTGGGGGAGTTCTGAATGGGGAATGAAGACTTCGTAGGCGGAATCTGTTAATTCATTTGCACAGGACGTTGGGCATGGGATCAAGCGGATATATGGCACCCACCAAAGGCTTAGGTACCTCCTCTTCGGACCCATGGGCAGGAATGGAGGACGAGATTACATCTATTTGTAGAAGGGTTCGCCGCCTTGGCAAAATTCTCCAGCAGCTAGATGAGCTTGAGGGCAATCATCTGGATGAGATTGAGACTAGGATGTCTGAGAAAATAGACACTCTGCAAGCCAGGACTCACAAGGTGGAGACTGAGGCACGTAAGCTATCTGAAGGGAAGCATAGGCACCGGGGAGATCAGCTGACGATATCCAAGAAGAAAGAAGGGACTGCTGTTGTTAATTACAGTTAATCGGGCTCTGGATTCTTTCGTTCAACATTTGTTTCGTGTTAATTTTTGCTCAAGACTGTATAAGCCTGATTTTGTCTCTACAGGCTGTTAGTTTTTTGGGTTTAGGAAAGATCTGGTTAAGTTTCAGGCTT
The DNA here is from genome assembly GCA_000966675.3 of Picea glauca. NCBI lineage: Eukaryota > Viridiplantae > Streptophyta > Pinopsida > Pinales > Pinaceae > Picea > Picea glauca. Next base: position 11,150 of record JZKD02S1201767.1, read on the forward strand.
TTAAGATGTAAACTTCATGTGGCTCAGCCACTATTTTTTATTAAATAAAAAACCTACCCATTCTTGTTAAAAAAAAAAAAAAANAGGCATTTCGCATTGCGAATTTCGGTTTATGGAACAAAGAGCAGAATAAATAGAGGAAGTCGTTGTAAATATACCTGTAGAAATGCCTTGACATAAATTAAAGCAAGACATTGTCTCAAGCTAGTCTTGGGATGTTTCCACTAATTAAGATGTATTCAATTTAATACGCAGCCCTTCATTCTTTCTGCTGCCGTCGGGAAACAACTAGAGAGTTGAGTTGGTTACCAGAAACGCCGAAGAAGAGAGTCCCGATATCCTCCTTGCTGTCGAAATCGTGTATTCCATTCTTTGATCTTTCACTTGCCCTAAGGGTTCGGGACGAGAAAAAAAATAACCCGTTCTTCAAATTTGTTTTCCTTAACTTAGTGTTGTGCCCTGATTCTCCTCAGCTACACCCTCACCATGACCGCACAAGTACCCGGCACAGGAATCCAAACTGTCGCCGTTCCTGCTGGTGCACCTCTGCCGCTAAAAAGGACTGATGTGTGCCACTCTGAGAGAGCCATTACATGCAGCATGCAAAAACTAACACATCTGCCCAGATTGTCAAGAATCTTGTTTGACACAAACCCAAAAGACACCGAAATTCCTAAATCAAAATTGTCAAAAATTTACAATGCTGAAACAATAGACAGTGAAAACCCTTGAGATTTCAGCTCCGGAATAGCATCTTGGCAAACTGAGAAAACAAAGAAGGCAAAGAAGTAGAACGCCGAGCCAAGGATTAAGGAACACCACTGAAAGCTAGAGGCCGGGCACGTGGGCCTCATGCCAGAAGCCCGTTGCCAGCGAATGCCACGAATATATTTCTATATACATTAAGGTTTGGCTTTTAATACGTTCTTTTATTTATTTTATTAAATTATCATTTTATTAATAGGCCCTTTTTATTAATTCAAAAAATATTCTCTTTTTTTTATTTAAAATTTTAGTGTTATAATTTATTTTAAAACTAAATTATTTAAAATTATAGATATATTTAATTAACTTGTTATGGATACTTTAAATAAAGTTTAATTAAGGGTCATTAATTAAAGTTTAAGTTTAAGTAAAGTTTAATTAGTAAGTAACCTTAATTAGTTTAATTAAGGTAAAATAAAGTTAAATTATATTTAAACACCGAATAAAAGTTTATGGAGTCCATGGGGTTTGAAACCCGGACCTCCTCCATCGGCTATGCCTTAACAAAGTCCACCGACCTGTACACCACACCTTGGTTATTAAATTAATTTGACTATATAGTTAATTAAAATATAGTTTTCTTTTATGTTACGTATTAAATGATAAAAATATAATTTAATTGTAGTTCTAACTATG
>JZKD02S1201778.1:0-12550 GCA_000966675.3 Picea glauca
TATGCATGTATATTTTTAAATGGTATCAAGTTATGCTTAGTCATTTTTGTAGTAATGGGACTCAACTTGGAGGCTTGGTACGTTAAAATCTGGTATCAAATCTTCTGGATCAAACATCGATCTTGTGTGAGCTAGGATCAATGCAATTTTGGTAAAATTCATTGTTATGGATTTTTGATCTGTGATAGATTTGGGGAATAATTATGAAACATAGTGAAATCCCCATAATTTTGAAAGAATTTGGGTCAGAATTTCCCTAAGAACCGTCGAATAGATAATCATGGACATTAATTGACAGGATTGCAAAACTAAATTCGACCTAGAAGATCGAAAATTCACATTCTAGTGGCGGTTGAAGGAGTTGGCAGAGTTTGATGAATCAACGGTCAAGATCATTTTGAATGGGAGATTGATGACCTATATTCATCGTAAATTGAAATAAAAACTTATAATTTTTTCAGAGATTGGAAAATTCTCGCAAATCAACCTTCAAGATTCATTTTCGACGATAGGGAAATGAAGCATATTGACGATCGAGGCTCATCGAAAAATTTGGGCAAATTTTGGCGAATCAATGGTCAAGATCATTTTGAATAGGAGATCAATGAACCAAGTTCATATTTACTTTGGTCAAAAATTTCTAAGTGTTGTTTTTCACCAAGAGAGATTGTCAATGGCTGATGGTCGGGTAAAGGATATTTGAAAAAGCATTTGGTTCTTCCCAAAATAATTATCCTATAGTTGATGGTCGAATCGACGAGTTCAGTAAGTGTTTCGTTTGCCGAAGGAAAATTGCCAATCATCGATGAAGGATTATCGGGGGTCCATATAAATTGGCAAAAGGTTTCATGCGTCCAAAGGAAATGGCCAATCATCGATGATTAGGGATTGGCGGAATGGGAGAGGTGTTCAATTCATCCAAAAGAATTTGTCGGTCACCAATGAAAGGAAAGGTGAGGATGACATGTCTTTCCATGTCAGTGTCCATATGTCATGCCACATCATCATCCATGTGTTATTCTACATTAACATAGTTTCCATGTCATCCAAGAGATGGTTGATATTTGATGACCAAGGTTTGACAAATTTGTAAACAAGTTGCTTTCCAAGGAAATGAATTGATGATCGATCATCGATGAACATGGTTTGAAAAGAGTCATGGGAAGAAAATGGCTTTCCAAGAGAAATGGTTGATGTCCGATGATCAGGGTTTAGGAAAATCGATGGAAAATTTTAGTTACGAAGGAAAATCGTCGATCATCAATTGCCAATGTAGTGTTGGAAAATCAACGGTCCATATTGATTCAAGATGGCGATCGACAATGGAGTTTCATCTGTGGGCTTGGGGAAGGTTTAACGAATCAATGGACAATATTACTCCTGATTTTGATATTGAAGACTTAGATTAAAATATTGTTATAATAGTAAAAGGTCAAATGTTTTACGAAAATTTATGAATTTTGAAGGTCATCAACTTGCAGGGGATTTTTAAGGCCCTAAACGACGTTTTTAGGTAGTTGAAATTCATGAGGCTTGTATATTAATGGTACATAGAGACTGTAGAAATTGAATAAAAAAAATCATAGAGAGATTTCCAATGAGCTATTTTGAGTGAAAATCAGAGCTCGTATGAGAAAGTTACAGTTGAAACAATACAAGGTATAGTTTTGGCATCAATTTACTTCCATAGGGCATAACGCTTCACTCCATAGTCAATTTGGTGCATAGTAGTCCATGGAAATATCATGAACCATAGAATTCAACCATGGAATCATATTTGGAATCTGGGTACATAAAATGTACAGGAAGAGAAAGAAGACACATGTATCATACATGGCTAAAAATGTAAAACAATTAAAACTTATGTGGGATATAACTATCAACCTGGAGCCCAGACGAAGGTGAGATTTTGACAGATTGTTCAAACATTAGTCATGAACATACCCAATTGATATTTTTTCAAAATACCAAAGGACTTGGTGTAGAGATGCATGAATAGGTGTAAAATTTCTAAGCCATGAGAAAGTGCAAAGGGGAAAATTGACAATATTCAATTTATTATAACTTTCTTCTCAGTGCCCAAAATTAAGAAAGAAAGTAGTTAGTGGAAAAATACTGAATAGGATAATCCATATGTCCACTTAGAATTTGGTTTGGAGCTGAAGGATCCTAAAGTAATCAAAAGGAAGGTGACTGATGGAATTGAAGGACACCATAGAGTAGAATGGGAATTTCAGGGAGCCATAACGTTTTGCTCGTAAATCAAATTGAAGCATGAGTATGGTCATTGGAAAGGTAATATTGAAGAAAACATGACATAAGTTCTAATTTCTCTAGGGTAGAATCAGGTTTATCCATAAAGTTTCATGAAAAAGTGGAATTGGATTCCATGCACCATGTAACTACTAGATGCGAAGATTTTTTTTCCAAATAATGTCAAAATTTGGAGAAAATTTCCGAGATGATAGAGGTGAGTGACAGAGATGATTGTTGGGTAAGGAAGAGAATTGAAACTCATAATAGTGCTTATGCATAATTATAAAGTCACATTTGAAGTGAAATGTCTTGAAAAAATAAGAAGGGGTTGATCTTATCAATAGGGCAATGTTAATAAGCAAAAGAGCACCCCTGTAGAGAGTATTGTGTGAAGGGATTTCTAGCAAGAGGATAATATTTCACAAATAAGCATTGTGTGGGTCAATTCCATATTAATCCCAAGGTCTATTAGAAAAGGAAGTAGGTCAATCTTGTACATTTGGCTGAAACATCAAAGATCTATAGAGGGAAGTGGAGGACTGCCGAGTAAATGATGAAAGGTTGAAAACAGACTAAGGAAGAGCAGATAAATACTAGTATTCAACTTATATAGAGCTTGAATGTCTTGGAAAATAAAATCAACAGAGGTTCTCACATAAATCATGAATCCAACATGTGAGGAATTCCATCTGCATGCAAAGGGAGTTAAGGAGGAGTCCATCACCTTGAAAGTAGAAATATAGTGAAGGCTACAAAGCTTGTTGGAAGAGAAGGAAAAAAAATATCATGAGATGGGGTGTGACTCATGGAGTGGATGAGTCATCTCTATGTGGAAGCATAATAATGCAGGATGAAGGAATTGTTAGATATGATCTAGAAACATTTTTCTGAAGTACTTAGAACAAGAAATCTACCTCTATTATCAGAGTGCACAGTGGAAGCATGGTACATGTGAAAATGGAGGAGTGTAGCATTCCATTTGGACTACAATGGTATTGAGTGGACAAGCAGTGCTTCACAGTGAATTTCCCAATGAAGTGAAGAGACGTATTTAAAATTGAGCAAAGCCACAGATAACAAAGGATATTGGAAATGATGACATAAAAGAAACACTTCAGAATGTTGAAATTCCAATCAATGAGAATGGTATTTCAAGAACGTTTGGTCAAGGAAATGGGGAGTGGTTAATTAGATTGTAGTGTAAATATTCAATTGGAGTAGTGCATGTTACAACACTATGAATATTGAGAATTTTATCCAAAAGATAATGGGACAAGATTCTCTGGATAAAGGAAGAATTTGTGGGATGGAAACACTAGTGGATCTAGTGGCGGAAAATGAAGAATGATCAAGTGGAGCTTGACTAGAAGGTTCAAAATAGGGGCCAGTGGTGAACAATTGAGAAGAATGGTAATGCACAGAGAAATAGGGTTCTACAATAATTCAAGGAAAACCATATACAATAATAAATAAATAAATAAATCTAAAATAAATATGCACTAGAGTGCATGATAGAATTGATGCATGATGCATACAATAATGATAGAATGCATGTGCATGAAAGATTAAATGTTTAATCAATATTGACGTGCATTGGTGCATGTGGGCATGATTGAATATGCTCATGGCATGATTATAGACTAAAGGTAGTCAATAGTTATGTGTAAAACAATGCAAATATGATAATTGGGTATGACTAATGATGGATACTATATCCAATAAAATTATTATAGCATGGTTGAAGATGTTGATGATGTTGCTACATATGAAATACATCCATATGAAGACAAAGGAGGATGGTAAGATTTTTTACCAAGAGAATTGGTGAAGGGAGCCAAAGAGCTTCTGCAAAATATCAAATGATCAGGTAGCATCAAGTAATTTGATAACAACTATGTAGGTATGCATTTGGTTTCTTATGCTGCATAAAATGATGACGAGATATGTGGTATTCCAGAGCCAATGCAAGGATGCATTGTGTAGATATGGCCATGGGTATTGGTGCATTGGTTTGTTTATTATGTTTGATTGCATTATGAAAATATTGATATGAGAGATAATGCATGTGCAAGGAATGATAGTTTCATTCCATATAATGTGAATAATAATTGGAAGTGATGGAATTTTTAGAGTAATACAATTGTGAAATCAGTTCATGGGATGGTTGACAATGTTGCAATGAGATGATAATGTGCATGAAGAATCACAATTGTTTGGTTGAATAAAAGTTGAGAAGAATTGTAGAAAAAATGGGCATGAATATGGAAATGGTGTAATCCCATAAGGAACACCAATTCCTACTATTGCAAGAGACAAACGTCTTGAGAATAAATCTCGTGCTTGGGAAACTTAGTTTCCTATATGTAAAACAAATTTGGAAATTAATAAGTAAAATTTTCAGATTTGTTTTCTGGATAATCCACAGTTGGTGTCAATTTTGTTGTCATCGACGTTTAGAATCTGAATTGGGATTCATCCCAATTCGGATTCAAAACGTCGATGACAAAAAAAATGACACCAATTGTGGATTATCCGGAAAACAACTCTGAAAATCTTCACCACAGAAACTTGAAAACAATAATAAGTAAAATTGCTATGATGATATCTCATGATGACTATATTGTGTGATATAGATGAGATGATGGATATTAAGGCTAAAAATTGTAGGAAGAAGGCTATTGTTATGACACTAGAACCTTATAATTTCCACAGGTTATAAATTTCTAGTGAAGGTCTAGTAGTGAGTTGGTGCTCCCCTTGTGCAAGAACACCTTAGAAAATGATGGATCACCCTAGGGACTATGTAGTGATGTAGGGGATTCCTGATCGTAGAGGGTGGGGATGACAAGGGAAAGGGAACAAAATAATGCATATGGCATGGTTGTTTAGGGTGGGGATGACAAGGGAGAGGAAACATGAGGGCGTGTCAGGAAACAACAATGAGCGGAATTATTTTTGTTGTTTCTTGTGGAATAGAGAAACAACCATATGAATAAGTGATCANGAGTCCATCACCTTGAAAGTAGAAATATAGTGAAGGCTACAAAGCTTGTTGGAAGAGAAGGAAAAAAAATATCATGAGATGGGGTGTGACTCATGGAGTGGATGAGTCATCTCTATGTGGAAGCATAATAATGCAGGATGAAGGAATTGTTAGATATGATCTAGAAACATTTTTCTGAAGTACTTAGAACAAGAAATCTACCTCTATTATCAGAGTGCACAGTGGAAGCATGGTACATGTGAAAATGGAGGAGTGTAGCATTCCATTTGGACTACAATGGTATTGAGTGGACAAGCAGTGCTTCACAGTGAATTTCCCAATGAAGTGAAGAGACGTATTTAAAATTGAGCAAAGCCACAGATAACAAAGGATATTGGAAATGATGACATAAAAGAAACACTTCAGAATGTTGAAATTCCAATCAATGAGAATGGTATTTCAAGAACGTTTGGTCAAGGAAATGGGGAGTGGTTAATTAGATTGTAGTGTAAATATTCAATTGGAGTAGTGCATGTTACAACACTATGAATATTGAGAATTTTATCCAAAAGATAATGGGACAAGATTCTCTGGATAAAGGAAGAATTTGTGGGATGGAAACACTAGTGGATCTAGTGGCGGAAAATGAAGAATGATCAAGTGGAGCTTGACTAGAAGGTTCAAAATAGGGGCCAGTGGTGAACAATTGAGAAGAATGGTAATGCACAGAGAAATAGGGTTCTACAATAATTCAAGGAAAACCATATACAATAATAAATAAATAAATAAATCTAAAATAAATATGCACTAGAGTGCATGATAGAATTGATGCATGATGCATACAATAATGATAGAATGCATGTGCATGAAAGATTAAATGTTTAATCAATATTGACGTGCATTGGTGCATGTGGGCATGATTGAATATGCTCATGGCATGATTATAGACTAAAGGTAGTCAATAGTTATGTGTAAAACAATGCAAATATGATAATTGGGTATGACTAATGATGGATACTATATCCAATAAAATTATTATAGCATGGTTGAAGATGTTGATGATGTTGCTACATATGAAATACATCCATATGAAGACAAAGGAGGATGGTAAGATTTTTTACCAAGAGAATTGGTGAAGGGAGCCAAAGAGCTTCTGCAAAATATCAAATGATCAGGTAGCATCAAGTAATTTGATAACAACTATGTAGGTATGCATTTGGTTTCTTATGCTGCATAAAATGATGACGAGATATGTGGTATTCCAGAGCCAATGCAAGGATGCATTGTGTAGATATGGCCATGGGTATTGGTGCATTGGTTTGTTTATTATGTTTGATTGCATTATGAAAATATTGATATGAGAGATAATGCATGTGCAAGGAATGATAGTTTCATTCCATATAATGTGAATAATAATTGGAAGTGATGGAATTTTTAGAGTAATACAATTGTGAAATCAGTTCATGGGATGGTTGACAATGTTGCAATGAGATGATAATGTGCATGAAGAATCACAATTGTTTGGTTGAATAAAAGTTGAGAAGAATTGTAGAAAAAATGGGCATGAATATGGAAATGGTGTAATCCCATAAGGAACACCAATTCCTACTATTGCAAGAGACAAACGTCTTGAGAATAAATCTCGTGCTTGGGAAACTTAGTTTCCTATATGTAAAACAAATTTGGAAATTAATAAGTAAAATTTTCAGATTTGTTTTCTGGATAATCCACAGTTGGTGTCATTTTTGTTGTCATCTACATTTCGAATCTGAATTGGGATTCATCCCAATTCGGATTCAAAACGTCGATGACAAAAAAAATGACACCAATTGTGGATTATCCGGAAAACAACTCTAAAAATCTTCACCACAGAAACTTGAAAACAATAATAAGTAAAATTGTTATGATGATATCTCATGATGACTATATTGTGTGATATAGATGAGATGATGGATATTAAGGCTAAAAATTGTAGGAGGAAGGATATTGTTATGACACTAGAACCTTATAATTTCCACAGGTTATAAATTTCTAGTGAAGGTCTAGTAGTGAGTTGGTGCTCCCCTTGTGCAAGAACACCTTGGAAAATGATGGATCACCCTAGGGACTATGTAGTGATGCAGGGGATTCCTGATCGTAGAGGGTGGGGATGACAAGGGAAAGGGAACAAAATAATGCATATGCCATGGTTGTTTAGGGTGGGGATGACAAGGGAGAGGAAACATGAGGGCGTGTCAGGAAACAATAATGAGCGGAATTCTTTTTGTTGTTTCTTGTGGAATAGAGCAACAACCATATGAATAAGTGATCATATTTACTTGGTAATTATGTTGAAATATGTGTTAATTGTTGCTTAGTGCATTCTACGTTTTTCCTTATTCAATATTGCTTGTTTTTCCTAAATGACATTTCTGTATATGTATTTTTAGGTGATTAAATGTTTTTGTGTGTCTACTTAGTCATCCCTATGTATGTTTAAGATGATTGCATTTTGTTTTCGATTCTATGGGTAGTTGCATGAGATTGTCATGTTGTGTATTTTATTTCCACCACATTTGTGTTAATATGTTGTGCAGGAGGCACAATTGCAACTATTTGAAAGTCGAATATTCCATTATCACAACTGGAGTCTCAAGAGCCACAACTTAGAGACTTCATGTCTGACCTTGTGTTGGAACCTTAGAAGGGAAGTGGTACAACCTGAGGGACTGTGGTGCAAAGAAGGAGGTACACTTCGTTGGGTTGTGCAGGTTGAGGGGAACGAGAGTTTGTTGGTTGGAATTGTTGTGGGAATTGACAAAGTATGAAAGATATTGCAGCTAGAGCTAGAGGAAAGTGGTGTAGACCATGAAGAATGAGAGACTTTTGGTCGGAATTTCTTGTATAATGATGAATTGTGAAATCATTTTGCACTTTTTGTGCTAGGGTGCCTATGTATCTAGTTTTGGGGCTGTAGTGATTATGTATTTATGTTTTGGGTTGGAATTCCTATGTATGCATGTGTTGGGATGGAATGCCTATGTGATATTAAGCCATAGATCCTATATGTTGATTAATGGTGAGGGAGTTGATATTATAAGATGGATGTATACTTGGTGGTGTTCTGCACTAAGGAAAGTGAAAAAATAAGGGGGAGGGGAATTAACATCCCCGGTTTTAAACCCTACAAATTGTATTTTAATTGTATAAATGTCGTTTAAGCTGGTGAGATGATATGTTTGGGACAAAGATCCCATATTGATTAACATGGATGAGGGTCAAAACATGTATTATGAACATTGAAATGATTAATAAATATGATAATCGTTGACTGCAATACAATAGGGATGATAATGATGGGTGGGATATGATTCCACAAGAGAGAGGGGTCCGAGGGGGAATTATGAAATGATATTAATCTAAAACCACTTTCCCTAATCATATTATCATTGTGTATAAACCTTCTAATTACTATTGACTATTCCCAAATCCAATCATTGAATTCAAGTAAGATGGTGGGTGTGAGAAGTCACTTTACACCTAGTTATTGATAGAATAGGAATGATTACAATTATCTTTGGGAAGAGTGAGAGTCAATTAAGCAAGGGAGAAGAAGGGAATTCATATGTAGAAAGGATACAATTTCTAGATGCATATTTTTGGGAAACAACGAGGAGATGAGTGTTGGGATGACACTTGTCCGCTTCTCATTGGTTGGGTTTCATCATCCAACATTACCCTGACATCACTAGAACATGTCCTTCTCAGTGTGCGAGCTAACAAGGGAAGATTAGAACCCTTCCCTGGAAATTTACCCCACCAAGGTATTGGCATATCGACATATCACCAGGTGAAAGTGCTTGTCAAGGATCTACCGATAGTCTGGGGAAATGAGAAGAACCTCAACCAAAAACTATGCCCCATCAGGGTATTAGGTATCAGGGATTTCTTAAGGGTAGCGGGCTTGGAGAAATTCCACGGGAAGGATAACTTGATACTCTGAGTGCTAAACTCCCTCTCGAGCTTAGCTACGAGATCGACGATTGAGATCTCTCGGTTGGTCGACCTAATGAATAAAATTCCAAGGGAATCAATACCATGACTTAATCCCAATAGGGCCCATCTAATCTTTGTTCAAAAATCAGACGCTCACAAGTTTCATGATTCGGGTTCATTGGTTTCCTCCCTATCATTCCACGTCCTGACAACACCTCCTTCCCCCTTATCATGCTTAAATGATAAGAAAATGGAACTAGGGGATGGAACCCTATTCCCCAGGTATTGACATATCAGGAATTCCGGATGTAATATGAACAACATTCCTCTAAGGGTCTGATACTCCCGTACCCCAAGGTGTAAATCCCCCTCTTGAGATTAAGGGATCTACGACTGAGATCACTCAACCTATAGTTCTGATAGTTAATATTTAAGGGAACTAAATTGATGGTATTCTCCTAATAGGGTCACATTCAACCTATCAACCATTTGTCTATCGACATGTGTCTCTTTCTGTGTGCATTGGCTGCCATGCTGGAAATGACACATCAAAAGGAATTTGAACTCTCTCTCTCTCTCTCTCTCTCTCTCTCTCTCTCTCTCTGTCTGTCTCCACGTTTATGGCGATAAAGGTATGGAACCATGCATTGGAACCATCTCATCTGGGTCTTGGCATATCAAGGATTTTATAATGTTTATCGCAAGAATCTTCTGGTACTCTAGGGGTCCAACATCTTGGGCTTCCCAAACGTCCGATAAAATCATACAACTATGATTTAATCCGTATGTCGATCCAATGACTAATATAACTCGCTAATTTACACAGGGATTTACATGGGTTACAATTTATATTTTGGACTTAGCAGGTCTACAACCTTGCGCTGCAACATCCTGATAGTTTATTAACTCGACTCCCTCATACTCTTATGCCTCTAACAAAGACTTCAAGTGCTGCAAACTATTGGTACTAGTTTTATTCCAACCAGTAGCATGCATCATGATCGAGATTAAGAGGGGATAATTCAAGATAAAAGGAGCCTGCAGAGCTTCCACATCAAGGAATCAAAGTGTTTAATCGGGAACCAAGATATTTACAGCAAAAAACTAATCCCTAAGGGCCCGATACTCATTCCTAGGTGTGGACGCTTATCGGGACCATGAAATGTGCTTAGCTCACCTATATTAAGTTCAAGTCCTTTGCTGAGAGGGAACCTTCCCATGTAAGAAGGACTTAATGAGAAAGTGCGGGAAAAGGTGTGGGCTCGATCATCTGGCTAGTGCTCGATGTTGTGGATGTAAATAATCTTATATCTAAGGCTACCCATAATAGAGAAATAATAGAAGAATAATGCTAATCTTTCTCAAAATTACCCCATGTTGAACTTTCAATAACTACTAGTTAGTTATAAAGAGTCTTAGTTGGTTCAAATTGTTGGTTGATGATGATCCTCACCGGTTATCCTCATTCTTGTCCAATATAGCAGACACGCACACACATAAATGATAAAAATTCCTCAAACTATTGGCATAAACAGAAATAAACATAAAATAAATACTCTAACTAACTTTATTAGGCAAGTCAATTCCACTACTAATGCTAAACGAAGATTCTAATGACTGAAAAAGACAACTTTTAAGGGATAGAAAGGTAAGAGATTTTCATTTTATTATAAGTAACAACAATACAAAGAGATGTACCTAATCTTGCTACCATCACCATCTGTAACTGTCATCCATATTCCTTTGATCCCATGCCATTGAGGATTTCTTCACCTCCAATGTCCTCCCTCGCGCAAGTATGAGGAAGAACAATGGATCTTAAGCATCAATGACAGGAAGGGGAGAAAGGAAATTTGGAAAATGGGGGTTTCGATGGAGAGAAAGGTCATAAAAACCTCAGGGATGTATTTCTTCCGATTACTTAGGCTAGAGGATAGCTTTGGTATAGAAATAATAATTTTAACATTCTCCTTCCAATAGGCCTCTTTTATACCATTTCAAGATGGTTGACACCATTTTTCCTCGAGTTTTTGGGAGTAACAAAATTAGTTTTCATGTAAACCCCATTCAGGAGTGTGTAATTTTCATGTTCTTTTTATATATTTTAGTGATTTTTGAAGGAACGCGTGCCTTTTTTGAAGGGAAAGGGAAATTACCCACTCCTTTAATGAGCTAGAAGTATAAGTGAATTATCGGGAAGGAATTGTTAACATACTTGTAAGTGGGCCAAGTATCCAAAGACATATATGATATGTATGAAGGAAATATAAAGGAATCTCAACTATTTTGGTGGAAAAATATGGTTTAATAGATGCTCCCTAATGAGTGATGTTAGAAGGGGAGTTGATGGCCAAAATAAATTATAATACTGTGGATGAAGCTGCTAAGTGGGGCCATGTGGAGTTCACCAAAGTTCAGATTAGTAACAAACCGAGGATGATCTAGATTGGATCATTATATTATTTTTCATCTATCTCCATGCTTTTCAGAGTGGAAAAAATTGGAATCAACTTGCAGGACCATTTTAGTTCCAGGTCCCAGTTTGGAAAATTGGGGTCTAGAATCTTCCAAAGCCATTTCGAGGCATTAAATGATGTTTTTTGGGGTTCTAATGTTTGAATAATCTGAATTCATGAGCGGAAAAAAATGAAACATGGATCGATAACATTAACACAGATATAAAAAGAACAATAACAAAGATACATTAAAACTTAACTTCCATTCAATAAAGAGATCTGCTGAAACTGTAAAATGCATAATGAAACAATCTTTCTCAAATGGTGGTAGCTAATCTCTGAGAAGAGATGTGGTGGCTATGCATATTTTCCTGAGCACATTATAATGATTCCTCTAAGAATTTTTAGTATCAAGAATTAATCAGAAAACCCTAGACAACCAAAAACCTAACCCTAGGAGATGAAGCACCAAAAGTCATGTGGGCCCTGATGGGGTAAGTTGGTACATCAACTTCTCAGGGTTGTAGCTTTTGCATATGATCTCCATTTTAGGCACACAATAACCCGTTGGAAATTTGTATCTAAGGAATACACATGTTTCCATCACACTTTAACTCTATGCATAGTGTGATCGTGGTGATCCCAAAAAATGTTGTTTAGGGCCTCAAAACGATCCCAAAAGTTTATGACCTGAAAATCTAGAAAATATTTGCCAAGATTAAAATTGTACGTGAGCTAGTTGGAAGAGGTGGTTGGCCATCAATATCCACCTGTTAGGATATTTAGACACTTAGGAGTTAGTTAAGATCTACTTGGTCTAATATGTCGTTAGGTAAAAGTGTGTTTCTTTAGTATGCATTAGTATGCATTTGTAGTTAGG
>JZKD02S1201789.1:0-12550 GCA_000966675.3 Picea glauca
AGTACCGAAAAATATATGTTTATATTGATAACCAAAATCATATGATCGAACATAAAAATATAAGTAAGAAAACTCTACAGTAGTGTAAAACTGTGCTTTCTTCCAAAAATTCAGAACCCTATTTCTAATTAGCCTTATCTCTTATATAGATTAAGAGTTCCATCCATACTAATTAATGAAATTAATTAAAAGAGAATCTATCTCCTGAATTAAAAGAGAATCTATCTCCTGAATTGAAATTAATTAATACAAATGATTCATTTAATTGAAATTTGACATCCCTAATTTGTGCATATTTTCCATTAAAACTCAAGGAGAATGCCTTAGTAACATGCATCTTACAGCCTTGAAATCTCAATTAGAACTTGAGCCACCCAATTTGCTGAAGCATGACATTATGGTTTATGAGTGCTTCAACAATATCTCAGCCTAAAGGCTCGGACCTTGAAATCAATCCCATGAAAAAATAACCCAATATAATGCAAAAAAACATAGAGATATAGAGAAACGATAAAAAACCTCATTCACAACCTCCTCAACCAGGAAAACGTAACTCACATGGCAGCGAAATGAAAACACTTAGGATGAAAAACTCCCAATTTGATCCACCCGAGGCAAGTACTAACCTATCCCTTCACTGATCATTACATTAACTTGTGATAATGACACAACATGGTAGTTTGTCCTCGCATAGTACAGAGGAAGAACAAGATAAAGTTGTGAAATCCACATGGTGGTGGTAATTTCGAGACCATAATAAAATCATTATATGAATTAAAAAATCCACCATATTAAATTTTGATCATTCGATGGGTTACGGTAGTAGTGGTAGGTTTATAATTTTTTCAAAACATACCATGGTTTTTTTTTAAATTCAATTCCTAGAACACTCATTATATACATAGGACTCACCATGAAAAATGTTCTTTTGCATTTTGGATAGGGATCAAACATTAAAATGTTCCAAAAAACAAATCGTTCACAAGTCAAAGAAATTTTGTAGCTCACATTTAAACATTTCAATTTACAAAATAAAGATAGTCATGAAAACAAAATCTAGAATGTAATGAGCTATTAGAATTTGGAACAAGTCTTTGTAATTGAAACAATAATCCAAATCATATAAGAAAACAACAAAACCTTCACGAACGATATGATTTTGGAGTAATTACGAAATCAATATCTTATGAATTTCATGTTTAAATTATTGAAATTCAAAAATTCAAATGTACAACCAGTGAAACCAAGAGTCAAAACATATGAAAGGAGCAATGCTAAGCCTTGATATTCATAAAAAATTTGACATACTCAAATAAAAACAAAAACTCAATCATTTCGAAAGAAATTAATAAAACATGAAGGATCCGAAATTACATAATTGATCTCAAATCTCAAATTTGGGAGGATGTTGTTTGTCACAACAAATGGTGACACACTTGTCAGAACCAATTATCTCTGCATATAAATATTAGAGAAAGACATCATATTTTCCAGAGGCAAAAAAAAATTTAAACCATAAACTAATAAATCTTGACCAATTTGTAAAAGCATGAAAGAAATATATTAGTAGTCATGCTTATTTACAGTATCTTATCAAAGTACTATGGAACTTTAATTATTTTAACATTGGGAGACAGAGATTTTAATTTTACTAATAATCCAAGCTTATTTACCATGTCAGATGGAAATTTATCTTAACTTTTTGTATTCGGTATTGCTTCACTCCCAACGGGCCTATTCAGTAACCCAAAAAAGTTGCCTTAATATTAGGTAAGCATTGAACCACTACCATCGATCATGTTCAGTACCCCAACGGGTTTGCATACCTTTTCCCAAATATTCTTGTAATTATGCTTATTTTTTGTATTTATATAAGTTAATTATTAATTGCAAACAACAATGACGAATCAAGAAGTGGGACGACAGATAAAGCCTTTCTTTCTTTTACTCTCCATGGGGTAAACTAGCCGTTCATATTTTTATTTTTTGTTCCCAAGTAATTATTATGTTTAAAGGGGAAAAAGAAAATAATGAGATCGTGTTAGGAATAATTTTCCTTAGATAACATTTCTTTGAAAGATAAACTAGCCACAAGGTTTCGTTATATAAAAAAATTAAGTATCTTCTCACTTCTAGCATACTGACTTTTCCCTCTTTAGAGAATATAAATTCCCAAGACAACTGATAAAAAATTGTATTCCAAATTGTTATGTCAAACAAAAAAACAACAAAAACCAAAAAAACCAAGAATAATAATCTTCATTCAATCAAAACAGAAAAAAAAAAAAATTGCAAACAAAACAACTGATAATAAACAACATGAACATCATAAATATTTACAGTTATTTACAAAGGACTGCAACATCCTTTAAGAAAAATATTTTTTAAGGATTATCCATTTACATGAAAGGATTCCTTAATGCCTTCAAGCGTTTTCAGAATAAATTTAGATGGGCCAATTTTCTTGGTAATCTAAAAAGGACCAACCCACAATTTTTTAAATTTAGTATGTTTTCCTTTATCTTCATGGACCTTGTCCCATTTTAGGACCATATCACCAAACTCAAAGTTTTTGTCACCCAAATATTTTCTATCAAACCACTTTTAATAAATGCTTGTTGTTTGGAGAAGGTTTTTTGAGCCTCGTCTCCGAATTCTTTAAGTTTGAAAATATGATCGAGGCGAGACTGTAAATTAGAGCAAGGAAGCTCCTTAAGAGATTGCAGTAAGTCTAGAGAGGGTAAATACATATTTGGTGGTAAACTGACCTCCTTCCCATATAATAATAAAAATGGGGAAGTGATAATCGATGGTTTGTAAGTCACCCTATCTTCCCAAAGAGAAAATATTAATTCCTTATTCCAATTTTTGTGATTTTCATTAACATGTTTCTTGATTATTTTTAATAGATTTTTGTTTGTAGACTCTTACAAACCATTACCCCATGGGTAATAATTAGTAGATTGTTTCAATTTGATTGCTTTCTCTCAAGTGTATTCATTAAGTGACAAAGAGGAAAAATAAGTTGCATTATCAAAAACTAAAGTGTTTGAAAGACCAAATCTTGTAATGATGAATTGATCAATGAATGAAATTACCTGATTAGTTGTAATTGATTTCAATGCAATGTCCTCCACCCATTTCGTGAAATAATCAGTGGCGGTGAGGATATACATGTGTGTTTTAGAAGAATTAGGTGTGATCTCACCTATGATATCAATCCCCCATTGAACAAATGGTTGTTCAACCGTTACAAGTTGCATTGGTAATGTTGTTTTCCTATCAAGACCAACTATAGTTTGACATGTTTGCACTTGCAAACGTAAGCATGAGCATCCTTAAAAAAGGTGGCCCAATAATAACCAGCGTGAAGGATCTTGTGAGAAGTTGTATCACCACCATAATGACCACCTACAGGCCCATCGTGCAAGTCAAATAAAACTTCGTTAGCTTCATCTTTCTATAAAAACCTAAGCAACACAGAATCATAATTTTTCCTGAATAATATACCATTGAATAGCTAATATTGATTGGATTTTAGTCTAAGGGCATGCTTCTTTTTAGTTTCCAAATGAAGAGGTGCAGTACCATATGTCAGAAAAGAAATTAAATCTGCATATTGAGAAATTGGGGTGTCTGGAGTAACACATACTTGCTGGATGTTTTCAGAATGCTGCTCATTATCATAATTTTCATATTTAAAGTCAATTGTTTCACCAAGTAACTTGCATAGACCCCCACCATGTACAGTTTTGGAAGCTTTTATCTCCAGGTCGTATTCTTGCAATGTAGCTATATAATTATCCTTTTTTTCTCCCAATTCTCTTTGAACCAACAGATTTTGAACAAAAAAATTTGGGACTATGACCTTGGTATGTGAATTAATAAGAAAAGGCCTGAAATATTTAACTGATTTAAAAATTGCATATGCATGTTTCTCAACATATGTATAATTCAATTCAGCTCCCTGTAGTCCTGAGATTTTAAAAGAAATAGGGACTTTTGCATCCTGGTCGTTCTTTTGGGAAAACATTACTGCATAATATTTGTTAGAAGCAAAGGTATAAAGGAAAAATTATTTACTAAAATCAGGGGATAGCATTGATGGATCTTGAATGATTTCCCTTTTTATTTAATCAAATTCTTCTTTCTCGTTTGAAATCCATTTGTAAAGGTGAAACAATTTGTGCAAAATCATAAATAAAGCACCTCACAAAAAAAAATTGTCCTAAAAAGGATTGCATTGTTTTTTTTCTATGAGGCAAAGGAATTTATGATATAACTTTGATTCTAGCAGGATCAATTGTTATACCTTCTTTAGAAACCACAAATCCTAATAGTTTACCTTCTTGAAGTGCAAAGATTGACTTCTTAGGATTTAACGGGATTCCATACTTACGACAATGCTCAAAAATTTGTTTTAAATGTTGAATATGGTATGAATGTTACTTAGAATTAATAGTAATATTGTCTAGGTAAACCATCACAAACTTATTTATTAATCCCAGAAAGCAATATCCATTGCTCTCTAGAAAGTCACACCTACATTAATTAGTCCAAAAGGCATTTTTTGGTAGGCATATGTGCCCCATTTAGTCCTAAATGTTGTTTTCAATCAATCATTTGCATGGACTAAAATCTTGTTATAAACAGAAAACCCATCAAGGAAAGACATCATTGTTGTTCCTGAAACTGATTGCAAAATATGCTCCATGGGAGGTAGTGGAAAATTATCTTTCAGACAGGATCTATTGATATTTTTGAAATCGATACAGACACAAATTTATCCATTCTTCTTCCTCACTGGAACAAGATTGGATACCCAATGGGAATGTCTAACTGGAAAAATAATCTTGGCTTTGAGCAATTTTTTAATCCATCTTTAATCTGAACTTCCAGATTAAGATGAAAATTACTAATCTTTTATTGTACAGGTTTGGATTCAAGAAGTATTGGTATGGTGTGTTGTGTGATAGACGTGTCATAATTTTTTAAATCACCATATGACCATGCAAAAATATCCTTGTACTGTTTTAGCAGTTTACTAAGTGTTGATTTTTCAGCTGGTGTGCAATCTTTTCCCATATTAATTGTTTGTGGACATTGATCAGTTCCCATATTTATGATATCAAAATTTAAAGTTGAACTATTAGTTTTTTTGTTTGTAGGTTTTCTAAATTTGTCTTTCAAATCATAAAAATCCTCAAGTATAACAACAGAACGAGGAAAAATATTTTCATATTTAGTATTATTATTTTCAACAAATTTATGTATTCTTTGATTATGGTTGTCCTTGTCAATCATGATTTTTTCATAAATTCCTTCACAGTTTAGAAAATTAGAAATATCTTACTCATCATTAAACACCCACCAATTGATTACATTATCCAATATTGATGGTCGAAAAAGTAACTTAACATAAAACCTATCAGGAGAAAAATCATCTGAAGGAATAAGTCGAGAGGCTACATTTTCTAAAAGATTTTCATTTGCATTCAATGCTCTAGGAACTGGTGTAATACTAAGAGATGAAAAGTTACAGATCAGATATTGAACAAGTTGTTGGTAATTCTTTAAATGATTTCAAATACAATGAATAATATTGTGTACCTGTTTAATGACAATTTCATAATCAACATATAATTTGATATCATGTATTCCAAGGTTGATATCTTTCTTTAATCCTTGAACCAACACTTCCTATTCTACAACATTATTAGTGCACTGACACTCAAGCCTACAAGTAAGCATGAACTTTTCATCATTTGGATTGATTATAATACATCCCGCACTTGCACCGTCTTTAGATTTAGATCCATCGAAAAATAGCTTCCACTTTTTTTTTACACCATTATTTACATCGATATGTACATTTTTATGTACAAAATTAACACATCGTTACATATCAATTTGAGAATAATTCTCAATTTCTAAACCAGAATTTTGTTAAAAGGGAGAAATTTCAATAACAAAATTTCCAAAAAATGAATTAGCTAAATAATTTCCTATAATGGAATTTTCAAAAATATCAGGTTCATTTGGTCCTTCCAAATCGGTAAAATTAAATTTCATATGTTTTTTGTTTTGTTGTGGAGCCTGATTATATTCCTAATCCAGAGGTTTGTTTCAACCATGTTTGGACCCCATTCCCTAACGGGGGGGTGTGGGGGGGATTTCCCCCACACAACTATCGCTAGGGGCGTCAAGGGGCAGGGATACAACAATTTTTGTAGCCCCCTCTGGAGGGGGATTCAGGGGCAGTGCCCCCGAAGTGAAATTTTGGGAAAAATTGCCTTGTAACATATTGTAATTTCATATTCAATCTAGAAGATTCATTAGAAGGTCACATATATGATGGCATAAGTTATTTTAGGTATTTTGTCCCTAGAAGGAAACCTTGTTTTATGAGGGAATTGTACTGCGCCTGTGCATTATCGTGAATATTGTATTATGAGAGAGGAGCATGTGAGAGAAAGAAGAGGAAGTTACAACAAGTGTTTTGTAGGTTGTATCCCTTCATTTTGTTGTATAATAAAAAGGAAGGACCTGGAAATTTTTCTGTTGGATGTAGCCCACACTGGGTGAACCATGTATATATGTTTCTCTATTGTATTGTGTGTCTTCTGTGTTCTACCTCCGCATTTGTTTTATTTTATTTCTCCTCAATCTTGTTTTTCTAACATGTTTCCCTATCGATCCTTATTTGGTTGAGTTTTCCATTATAAGGAAGCCGAAGGTGTGACCAATCCATGGAGAAATAACCATTAATTTTTTCAGACCAGTCTTGAATTAAAATCAAACCATAGGCATCGGGAAGATCAACAATTATGATATCAATGATCTGAAAAACTTGAGGGTTAGAAGGAAGTCTGATCAAAACTTCCTTTAATTCTCCAAACACTTTTACTTTTATTCTGTCTATCTGAACAATTTTTATAGCTTGTCTTTATCGTTGAACATTAATTTGGAGACAAACAAAATAAGGCATAATATTGGATGAGGCACCTGAATCAACCAGACAATTGTGAACATTTTTGTTAAAAATTTCAACAGTAAGAAGGAAAAGAGGAGTATGTGAATTGGATCTGTCCCCAATCAATACTACATCAATTTGTCTATTAAATGAAGAATTCTGAGAAGTTGTCTTTTTTTCCTTATTTTCTACTGTGTAAGATGGTAAAGATGATTTATCAGTAGCACCTAGAACTTTTAACAAACTATTTTTTTGAGATTTTAGCTTTCTTAATTCAAACAAAGAAATATTTCTCTTGCCTTCTTCATATCTTATACAATGTCATATTCAATCTTATTAGTAATGATTAAAGTCTTAGAAGTTGACCTCTCTTCATTTGATTCTTTATTTGAATCCATAGTTGTTGGAGAAGGTCCGGAAGTTGAAGGTGAACCTTTACTTCTGGTTTGAGAAACAAGGGATTCCTGAGTTTCTTCTTCCTTAAAAAGTCGATTTGTATCCCATAAATATTTGTATCTCATACTTCATTTTCATCGGCCTCTTTGTAACATCCCGCTCTTGCGTGCACCTAATATGGCTTATTCTTGAAGGACACTTGCATGAAAGTGATCTGGTTCATTATATGATTTTCTGCTTCACTTATGGATTCTGATGATGAGATTGTGGTGTCTGATGTTATGTTATGTTATTTATGTATAAATAGGTGTTATTGACTGGTTTCTCCTGAGCGTGCAAGAATATTGACACATTGAGGATGTCGATGGTATCAATGGACCTCCCTGGACTCTGGATCGAATCGGAGAGTGGACTGTATATGGTTTCGATATTTTTGTTTATGCATAGGTGACATATTATATGGTATTTTATGATGTTGTTTATGGATCATTGACATGTTTCGTTGATGGATGAAGTCTGACGATTTCTTTCTAATCAGATTCACATTAGGAGTAAAAGGGACATGCACGACAACCAGATATTTTGAGGGAGAGGTGTGGTAGCAGCCCTGCCACAGCCTACTAGCACTCTCATCGTGGCTCGAATAGTAGGTTGTGGCCTACATACATACATACATATATATATATATAATTGTGCCCAGGGTCTGAATACACTAAAATCCTGGTTGTAGATCCTAGTTAGGTTGAAAATCTAGTATGTATTTTACTTTTAATAATTTGAGATTCGTCTTAGGAAGGTATCACTAAGTTGGTGGATTCATTACAATTACAAGTGTTATGATTGTGAACCCTTATTTTTTCCAGGCATTTTTTCTCTTGCCTTAGCAGATCATTAATATGGTTCCCTTATTAGTAAGTTTTTCTCTAAAACTTTGTGTAATCATTTATGGACTCCATACCTCTTTATTAGGTGTTTCTCAAGCCAAATTTTCCTTCATGATCTAAATTTTAGAAATGGAAGCAGTATAAAACTTTTTTGTTGACTTAAAGGAATCAATCTCCTTTTGGTTCATACCTTAGATATACTTTTAAATTTTAAAATCCTTTTTTCTAAAACAAGATATCCATTAATACAAGGATACCAATATGGGAGACATAAGGGTGGTATCCTTACGAAAGTTGTAATCCTTTGACAAATGAGGATAGACCTGGAGGCAACCCAACTTGATAAATACTTATGACTTTTAGAAATACACTTCTAATAAGGTTAGAATGGAATTCATGCTCTTGTGGTTCTCTCTTTTATATTTTCCTGTTGTTCAAATTGTACCTCACTTGCACTAATTTATTGTTTGAAGTTGTTGAGTAATTTAGATCCTAAATTGCACATCATGGGATGGATAACCGCTTACGATTCTTGCGATTGATTACTTTTTCCTTGTAGATATAATTGATGATTTCCCCTACGTATTGAAAATAAAGTTGACGATTACTTATTCATTTATAATCATGTGGATGCGTTCTTCCTCTGGATTTTTTTACTCTTGTGCCATTGGTTAATGTGGGCATATGTTTTAATTTAGTAATTGATTAATCATGTGCCTTGTAGTGAAGTAGATTTCTCTTATGTCATGAATTATATTGGTGTATAGGGGTGGAGTAATTAAATTCCCCTGCGTCTTGATTTTCGTTGATGTTTTTGTTATACCTAGATGGTTTTGGACTTGATTGTGTTAGTGGGATGTAGAAACCTCCTTGTTCCTCAGAACAATCACCAACTTTGAGACCTTAAATGGTCAAAAGAAATTGTATCTTGGGTTTGAGCATTTCTTATGTGTCCTGGATGTCCTAACCTTGCAGGGTAGGTTGGGCGGGTAGTATATTATGTCATTTTTATTATTATCTTTATGATCCTTGAGTTATCCTTATGCTATCTCTTGTTATCCTGGTGTTATCTGATGATTAGAAATGAGAGTAGTAGTTTATAATTCGTACTATGATAGGGCATTACTAGTTGTATGAATGAAATGATTATGGGTTGTTAATTAATGTGTTAATACGTTGATAAGCATGTCATGGTTCATGGTGATGATGTGTCAACATCATGTCATGATTGATTGTTAATGCATTAATTTGTTTTCATTAAAATGTGTGTTGATGTGTCAGTGATGTTGATTTTAATTGTGATGTTTTAAATTCCTAACGGAAAAAAAAAAAATTACTTGTGGTACGTCGTTTGGGTTGTCATAATGGTGGGGGCCATTACATATGGTATCAGAGTAGGTTCAGCCTTGAAATCGTCGATCGTCATGCCTTCCAATGTATTAAACCCTTGATTAAAAACTTAACGCTCATTAAAAAGTTTAACATGTCCATGTGGTAATCTAGGTTAGAAAACATCGTGGAGTTAGAGAATGTGGTACTAAGGGTGGAGGTGAGACACCTCCCATAGCACCCATGCCAGAGGGGTCCAACCCCCAAGGAGAGGAACATGTCTTGAGCATGAGTGGATTTTTGCACAGGATGAGTTGGGTCTGATAAGGTCCTTCCAGGTGCTATAGCGGGAAAACCTCCCTATGCACTACACTAGGGTTACACATGTAGGTATATCTAACCGTCTAAAAGTCTCCTACCTTTCTAAATACCCCGAACATATCCCACATTCATATACGAAAGACAAAGTGAAAATATCAGGTAACTTTACCTTTTACTCTGCGTCCGGTGTTGATCCTCTTGCGTTCAATAGTTCTGCTGACTGCAAGACTCCTCCCAAGGCTGACCTACATTCACAAACAGATAAACAAGAAACTAAAAACATGCATATCATATATAAATCATGGGTTAGATGTTAGAATGAAACATAAACTGAATACAAACATTAGACACGTCATATTTTGGGACAGGAAAAGTATTTCTTTTATTGATATCACAATGTTTACTTACAACAAAGGTCGATGACTGCTCCATGAACCTGGTCTGGGATCCTTTTCACCAAGCTCCAACTGCACTTCCACGTATATTTATCCTCTTACACTTCTTCTAGGGAAATGGAATAGGCTATGATGGAGGAAAAAGGAAAGAATGGGAAATTCTGATGCAAATCTCACAAGGTGCCTGCAACTATTTGGGGCAAGGAGGGGATCTGAAACGGGCAGAGTTTCATTGTTCTTTTGCTTCCCTATGGAATGATACCCCAACACCTCCTTTTATATGACAAAAGGATGGTTATTTGGTTGGGGGATGGGCTATCGATGCTGGATCAGTTGGGAAACTACCCAATATCCTGTAATCTCAATGAATTCCTTGCAACTTTTGAATTTTTGCAACTTTTGTAAGTATACGCGGGTTGTAATGGTGCAACTAGCTTACGTACGTGAGATATAGTGGTGCCGAAAGAATATGTACATGGAAAGTAGTCGTGTCGGGTGCATACATCTTCAAAAATAGTGTTTTTAAGAAGAGTTGCTCAGTAATGTCTTGGCAAAAATAGCAAGTAAGAGGGCCAAATGCCATGTATGCTTGTAATGAGCAATTTAGGGTTATAAAACCAGGAAAATTTTAGAGGCCTTGAATAAACTTCTATAATGAGATAAGGTTAGGGTCCCTGTACCCCTCAAGGTCCACAATGCACCCCAACCAGTACTGGTAGCATTCACAGAGAACTATAGATGATTAATTTCTCGTGTTCATGAGTGCCATAGATGGCTTAGCCACCGAGGCATGGATGGAGAACAAGGGGTTGTTCTTCGTGCTTCATGGTTATGACCTCAAGCATGAAGGTCTGCATGACAATATTCATCTAAAGGGGAGAACTCTTCTATGGTGGAAGGCGCTCCTACCTTGGCTAAACATGGTCGTAAAAGTCGTGTTATGTGAACGGTTCAAGGAATGGTTCTGGGAGAAGTCATTTTCAGAGGAATTCATTGAGAGCCAACTTGCTGATTTCAACGCCTTATGACAGGTTGGTCGTATGGTTCCAGATTATGAGACCAGATTTATGGAGTTACTTCGGTATGCCTCACATTTGAACAAGTAGAATCTAAAGGTCAATAAGTTCGTGTTCAGACTTAACTCCATTTTTGTGCGAAGGTGAGGATCTAAATGCCTTAGAAATTTGTTGGCATAGGGGCAGACCTGGGGTTCAATGCTTCAACAATGCACCAACAAAACCCTAACTACTGGCCCTTTCGGCAACACCTGCGAAGCAAATGAAGTCTCACCCGAGGTAGAGGCACGGGTGGTTGGAGGACTCAAGTGTCTGCAACTTTAACTAGGACACAGATATGTGATTACAACACTCTAACAAAGAACTTAGCAACTAACATTCATCAATAATTCACCTTCTTTCACATCGCAGGTCACAACCCTAGTTATAGAACAACGCAGTATTCAACTAGATTTAACACATCCAAGCACTTAACATATAGAAATAGATCATATCTGGCATTCACTCACATTACTAAGCACTAAGCTATCATATCAGATTCATCTGAACATACACTATTGTACTAAGCATAAATCATATGAGCAGTATAACAACCATAATGCACAAAGCAACCATAACACAGGATATATGTGGTTCACCCCGGTGTGGGGCTACGTCCACCGACTCTTCTTCTCTTCTATTATCTTTTGTCAAGATTATTCCATGCACAGAGCCTCGATATCCTACTCCACATAGGACAAGAGATCTGCGCGCACCTCACCAGATCCTCCTTCCCCAAGCTAGGTCACAGCACAGATCCTTACACAGTCTATGCACAAAGAACTACAAATGACTTGCACTTAGCTCTACAAGTTCTCAACACAGCATGCACGAAGCATCATAACCATTTACACTTAGCTCTCCTCAGATTCTTCTAGGTATAGATCCCTCCTCTTTTACTTACATCGCCTAGATTTTTATTTATACATTACAAAAAGGGCCTAAACATGGGTAAACCCATGGGCCTTCATCCCATACCCGTTACATAAACCCTAATCCAAAAACTCCCCTAAAAAGGGGCCGAGATCCCATGATCTCCACTTCAACTTGGGCTCCACCTTCAACCAGCCTGTTGAAGTCCCAAAATGGTTAATCCTTACCAAGGATCTCCAAAACTTGGTCAAGGGCTAATAGACACCCAACACTCACCATTGAATCATCCTGAGTCACTTTTCTTTAGATAACTCTGCCTCAAAT
>JZKD02S1201800.1:0-12550 GCA_000966675.3 Picea glauca
AGAGGTTTTCACACTCTGAAAACTCTTGGCCAAGTTCCTCTGGAGTACTAAGTTTCCAGACTATAGGATCACTTTCCATGTATCCTCTCATTCGATGGCTCTATTTCGAGGGACAATATTTGACAGAGGGCAAGTAGGGGCCACGTGTCGCTCCATGACACATCCCTAGTTGGTTGGGAAGTCAAGGGCGGGCTCCTTAGATCGATAGTTGCGAGAGATCATGAAGGATCTGAGGGTCGATGGTCCTCCTCACTTCAGAAGTTCATGATTCGGGATTTCAGCATGTATCTTCCAGCTTTCTCTCCCGACCATGTCAAATCTATCACCACGTGTACCTAGCATCCACGGGCAGGATTTACTCCCGCTTGCAGAGCTCTGGGGAATATCGTGCATCCCTATACCACTGAATACCCGAACTTTCGGATAGTCGTTGATCTGTGGGAACGTGTTCGTCCACTTTCAATGGTCCCGATTAATTTCACGACTTTGGCATTCGGGAGTTTTGGCACTAGACCAATCATATTCTCCCGAAGTAGAACTTCGTCGAAGCACTTAACGCTTCCCTTACTAAATCCGATCTAACAGCTGAGAGAGATCCACATTGGTTCCCCAGATCAATGGCCCCCATCAATTCGCGACTTCGGCCTTCAGTTGTTTTCAAGGATTGTGGATTCATAAGTTCCGAAGTCAAAAGAGCTAGCTCCTTTCGGACTAGCGCAAGGTTCCCAGGCCCTTTGGGAAATCTTGTGGGCTAAGCGCTAATCTTCTTAGAAGCAAATGGTTTAAGTACATGGGCATGAGCCCTCAGTCATATGGGTGGATATTATGAAGGGAACACCCTTCTCCCTTCAAGTTGAACTTGACATTCCCGCTAAGGTAAACTTCAAAGGGTCGGCAAGACTTAGATGTTTCAGTCAATCCTACCCCGACTCTCCCACGGATTCACATCCCATGACTCTCTAGCAACTAAATTGAGATAAATCAAATATCATATAGATATATCAATTTACAGAAGCAAATGAGAATTTCTAATAATTGTTCAAATACTGAAAGACTTAACCATAAACACAGGCATTCCATCATCGCATCCAATATATATACATAGAGTATGATAATACTTATCAGAAATGGAGAATGTGAAGCGATTGTTGAAAGGGGTGTGTGTTTCCTCCCAACCATAGGAACAACCACTCCTAACGGATTTACCATTGGTCACCCTCGAGCTAGACCATGATGCTATGAGAGATATTATTTCTCCTTACTCCACAACAGTCAAGGATGGAGGTTACTCTCCTCCTCCCACAGAAACTTGGAAACTGGTTTTCTCCACTCGAAGCAAGGAGGCCTGTGCGAGCACTTCCTCAGTCACTTGTCGACCTCGTTTATTAGCTTGTAGTGAGACTTTGCCCAAAGATTCTTACATCCAAAACAAACTTGCTTCTCATCTTTTCTCTCAACTCCCAAGTCGAAGCATGCTCACTTATCTTCTCTGGAGATTGTTTTTCTCTACTCTGCTTCCTCTTAGATCTATCTTCATCCCCTGAATTACCTCCTTTCTTTCCTTCCTCAACAAGGTTGTGTGGTTCTGAAGCCCGATTCATGGTCAGGCCTGGAAGCCTTACAGATGGGTACTTTGCCCCATCTCCTCATTAACTCTTGAGGATGGCCTTCCAACTACCAACCTAACTGGTAATTCATTTATGAGTCAGAGGACTATTGATAAATTACACCCAGTATGTATTGGTTTAGTGAGGGTCATCTCAACCATTCTTGATTTCCCCTCACCATATATTTCATAGCATCCATGGTCTATCTTGGAAAACTCCCCCCTTTCAGTAGTTGTGCAACACACATCAAATTTATATTAATAACATAAAATTCATACATTGACCCTTTTATACAAAGGTTCATCAAATCAAACATTCACACATATTTAGTCTGCCATAGTCTCTTGGCTAGTTATAGTTATATTTACAAACTTGGGGAAACAGAGGTATTACATCCATCATCTTGAATCTCTGTAGGATCTCAACTGTATATTTTCTTTAACTAAGGAAAATCTTATCTGGCCTCTACCACACCTCCAATCCCAATAAATAATGCATTAGACCTAGATATTTCATTTCAAACTATGAAGTGAGCTCCCTCTTGCACCCAACTATGAGCTTCTCATCTCCTATTAGAAACTGTTTCTCCACATATAGGACTTAAATCAATGGTAAACCATCTTCAACCTTGTATTAAAAGTTGGGATCTGTATCACTCTTGGTAAGCCCCAAGCTCATCATATAGTTGTCTATTCTGGCATACCATGCCCTGGGTGCCTACTTAAGACCATTAAAATCCTTCTTCAATTTGCAAACATGGGACTCCTTCCCATGCATTACAAAACCTCGTGGTTTTTCTATGTAAACTTCATCTTCGATTACACCATTCAGGAAGGAAGTCTTGACATCCATTTGGTGCAATTTCCATCCCATCACTGAAGCAATAGAAATAATCGATCTGATGGAAGTGTACTTTTTTATTGGAGTAAATGTCTCATCATAGTATTCTCCCTCTTTCTGGGAGAACCCTCTAGCCACAAATATCGCGTTGTACTTCTCTATGTTGTCATCTGCAGCATGCTTGATCTTGTAGATCCACTTGGAAGTCACTAATGACTTCCCTTCTGGTCTCGGAACCACTTTCCACACATCATTTTTCATGATGGACTGGTACTCCTCCATCATGGAATCCTTCCATACTTTCTACTTAGCAGCTTCCTCAAAAGTGGAACATTCTGAATCAATGATTTTACTCATCAGTGCCACATAGCTGGAAAACTTGTGTGGTCTCTTTCTCTCTCTAAAGGATCCCTTGGGAGCTGCATGTCCTTCAGCTTCCTACAAAGTGTTATGGAGCCAGGCTGGTCTATTTCTGGTCACTGTAGCTTCTCTCTAGCTCTACCTTCTCATTCTCGTCTCTCTAGAATGGGTTCCTATGGAGTAGAGTCAACCATGAATGCATCCCTTGGATATTTTTTCTCCTCTCGGTCCTCATATATGTGATACTCCCTGGATATTCTTAAGGCTTCATCTTCATCAAACTTTACATCTTAGTCGATCTCAATCTGTCTCTGTTCGTGAATATATATTATGTGAGCCTTCGAAGTCTCACTATATCCAACGAATATGCCCTTCTTTCATGAAGGATCCAACTTCGTTCTCTTTTCCTTGGGAACATTTATATACATTGGGCAGCCAAATATTCTCAGGTGGCTGAATTTTGGTTGCTTTCCCATGAATACTTCTTCAGGTATCTTGTTCCCCAATATCTTGTGAAGACTTCTATTCTGAACATACACAGACATATTGGATGCTTCTTCCCACAAGTGCATGGGTAGGTTCTGGTCATGGATCATCGCTTTAGTTGCTTCCAAAATAGATATATTCTTTCTTTTTGCAATCCCATTTTGCATGGGTTTGTAGAGAGTTGTTAACTCCCTCTTAATTCCTGCTTCTCTGCAATATTCTTTGAACTCATTTGAGGTGTACTCACCTCCATTATCAGATCTCAAGATTTTAATCTTCCTTCCAGAGAGATTCTCAACTAAAGCTTTAACTTCTTGAAACTTTCTGAAAACTTCATCTTTCGCTTTCAAGAAGTAGATCCATGTCTTACATGAGTAATCATCTATGAAGATGACATAGTATACAAATTTACCCAGGGATGGAACTGTCATATGTCTGCATACATCTGAGTGTATGATGTCCAAGATCCCCTTGGATCTATTTTCACTGGTTGTAAATATTTCCTTTGCATTCTTTCCAAGTGCGCATCCTTTACAAACTCCATCATGTTCTACATGTGTATATGGTGGACCTGTTACCATATTGCTCGGAACTAGTAATGCTCTGTAATTTAGATGAGCAAGCCTTTGATGCCATAACTCACTAGAGCTAACATTGTTGTGTACAATGGCTTGTTCTTTGTTTCCTTTCAACTTATATGATCCTCCTTTTCAGACCCCAATCACGGTAGCAACATCTGTGCTAGAATTCTTGGGCCATAGAAGAATTTGGCCATCCACAAAAGCTACTCTAAAACCTTTATCTTCTAAAGTAGAAATAGAAAGAAGATTCTTCTTCAAGCCTTATTCAAACAATAAATATTTAATTGAGATGGAATTAACTTAACCAAGTTGGTATGAGGCTTCTCCTACTCCTTTGATTGTGTGTCTAGAATCATCCCCAAGCTCCTATTGAAGGGATGAACTCTTCTCTGTTAATTTCGTGAGGGAACTTCTGAATATCGTCATGTGCTTGGAAGCACCACTATCCACAAGTCGAATGTCACTTCCTTGAGTGATAGTACCTGTGAGGGCTAAGACAAATATATATTCTTTGTCCTTTGATTCCTTTTCCTTCTTCTTAGATGTGGGATCTTTTATGTTTGTTGCATGTGCATGATGTTTCCTCTTTCCTTTCCCAAGAGGACATTGAAAGGCATAATGTCCCAACTTCTTACAAGTGCATCATATGATTTTAGATACATCCTTTTTATGGTGTGGTCTTCTATATTTCTTCAAACTTTTTTCTCTCCCTTCATTCCTTTTCTTCACATGAGCAACAAGAGCTTGATTTTCTTCGTCATTTGTCTTCTACAATTTGGATATCAATCTAGATTCTTCTTGAATAGAATTTGTCCATAACTTATCAAATTTGGGAAACTTAATTCTTGCGCAAATTCCTTGAACAAATGGGACCCAAGAAGAGGGAAATCCATTTAGTGTAGTGGTTACAAGTTCTACATCGTCCACTGAGTCTCTAATGGCTACTAGTTGGTCCTTGATCTGCGAAATTCTAATGAAGTAATTGGAGATTGTTTATGACTTATTCATCATCAAGTTTCTGAGTTGATGTCTTAGAGTTAGCTTATGGCTGGTGTTATTTCTTTCATAAAGTCTGGTTAGGGAATCAAACATTTCCTTCGGTGTATTTAGTTCGGATACATTAGGTATCAAGTGATCCTTGATCAAGTCTATCAAGATCCTCTTGGCCTTGACTTCATTCTTTCTTAACTTTGCTTTGGCTTCTTCTTCTTCGGGTTCTGAAATCCCTTGCTTGATATGATCTAGAGACTCATTCTTTTATAGAATGAGAAGTACCCTATGCTTCCAAGATCTGAAGTTATCTTCTCCATCCAATCTATCTTGAACTCTCATATTGGTAATAATTTTTGCCAGTAGAAACCCTAGATCTGAGAAATTTCAAATTTTCGTACTTGTCCAGACTACAAAACAGAGTGTTGCAGGGGGTGCGCTAGGGTTGGGTGACTTGCTTTGTAGTGGGATTAATCCCAATGACTTGGAACTAGTGCTCAACGAGCTTGACAAAGGATTGTGCAACTGCAGCTTTTCCAAATCTTTCCTTGTAGCTGTTAGACTGTCTTGAAGGTAACCATCTCTGAAACCATGTTAGATTTTTTTAATTTTCAGAGCAATAGATTTACCAGTGTTCTTAGATATTCTTTTACGTTAACAATTATACCATTCACTGAAAATATGAACAACATAAACAAGTACAAACAACACAAGTGTTTATCTTGGGAAAAACCCCAAATGGGGGAAAAACCCAGCCAACCTTTCTTAGATAGATTTCATCCAAAATAATCCAACCATGGACTAGCTCTTAAGAACAAATAGATAATGAAGAAACCCTAGAAAAAGGTTAGTGCAAAAGATAGAGCTAGCATACCAAGTAGATACATTAGCAGTACCATACAGAGATAGTGCACCTCTTCTCAAGGAGAGCACACAAGAGAGAAACTGCCACCAAGAATAACCAAGAACCTCCAAGAGTTGCAGTGTTGTGTCTTTCTTCCTTGCCTCAGATTTGCACCTTCTTCTAGAGTGAGATATGAGTGACTGAGTGTGTACAAATGAGAAAAGCGTCACCTTATTTATAGTCTTGAAGTCACTTTATTTGGGGTCAACTTCTTTTCTGGGAAGTTCCATTTCCCTTTTATCTTTTTCCTATGATCCGACTTCTCTTTCTTGAGGTTCCAACTTTACTTTATTCTTTTCATGTGGGCCAACTTCTCTTCTGGGGTGTTCTTCCACTGTTCAATGGTCTTCCTTGGAATTTTGGAATCTTCTTCTCTTCTAAGAAAGGTTGTTTAGGAGGAAAATGCATCCCGCAACTGTAACACACCCACGACGGAGCATAAAAATTTTCGCTTTTCTTAATGGACAGATTCTCCATCCATGGTTTCTAACTTGGAAATTCGGGGAACCAGTCCGACCTCCCGGTCAACAATCTCTGATTTTGGAGCCAAACGAATCTCTGAAACCTTGATGGTCTCATTCTGTAATTAGACGTAGACCCTTTCGGTTTCCTATTGTGGTTCTAAAGCTACCTGCGACCCTCCTCTTCGCGCCTGCGAAATATATGAGTCTGGGCGCTAGCTCCTTTTTTGATAAGCCCCTTTCTTGATATGACCTTGGGTGATAACCTCACATGACCACGTGATTGCAAGCACGGCCAAGGGTGGTTTGAAACCAAACTACTTTTCCCTCCACAATTCATCTAGACCCTACACGTGTCCTTTCTAAAAAACCGTGGTCTGGATTGCGGCCCGCCCTCAACTTTTAGAGTTCGCACACCTTTGGTCCCTGAAATGTGATGAGATCGTCGATCTCATCGACCTTGATGGTGCTTATGAACTGACGGCTCAGATCCATCCTTTCTGAATCTACGAATCAGATCCAACCTTTCTAAATCAACGGTTGTGATTCATTTCGTGATACGGGTTTCGGGAGTTTCAAATCTCAACCCTCGCTTCTTCCTCAGTAGCTATCTTCTGGAGTGGAAGATCTGCTGACACCTGTCACTACAGATGTGCGGATATGATTTCCTCTGTGATTCCAGCCTTCGAGAGTTTTAGTTCTCAAACTCTCATTTCTTCCGGAGAGATTTCTCTGAAATGGTAGATCGTCTGCCACGCATCCTCCTCAATCGACAGTTTTGGTCTCGCTTCGGGACTTTGGCCTCCTCAACCAAATCAATGGTCCTTCAACTCCCTCCTTGGTCAACGATAGAGATCTTTTTTCAGATTTCTGTGGTGAGGAATTTCAAAATCATTTGCCGGAGAATCCACAGTTGTTTTCATTTTGTCATCGACGTTTCGAATCCGGATCAGGATTCATCATCATGACTAATCGTCAATTAGAGAGCTAGTTGATCTTAGTCATTAAATGACAAAATGAAAACAACTGTGGATTCTCCGGCAAATGATTTTGAGATAGAGATCTTCTCTAGGTATTTGGACCTTTTTCTCTTATATTTTCTTCCGCAGTTCTAGATCTGGCGCCACGTCTCCACCTTCACATCGACAACTCTCGTCGCTTCAGATTTCCGGTCTTCAAAAATCTCAAATCTCAACTCTCGCTTTTCCCCAATGGCTTTCTTTCGGAAATGATAATCCACTGACGTGTGTCCCTCTCGGATCAACAGCTGTGATCCCTTCGCATCTTCGGACATCGAATTTCTCAGTTCTCAACTCACTCCCCCTCGACATTTGCGGATTGTTGTCGCGTGTCCTCTCGAATCAGACAATTGATAGTTACTTCGGGTCTTTGCCCAAAATCCACAAATTTATGCCACGTCCCCCTTAATCTGAGGGTTATGAATTACTTCGAGACTTTACTCAGAGTCCATATATTTACACCATGTCTGTTCTGGATTAGATGGTCTAGATTCACTTCGGGTCTTCGGGGTTCGGCAGTCTCAATTCTCAACTGAAACCCTGGTGTGATTCACCCAGAGCTCGTGATCTATTAACGCATGTCCTATTTAAATCAACGTCCCTTGTCTCCTTCGGGACTTTGACCTTCAGAGATCTCAGATATCAGTTTTCCTCACTCTTTATTTCTCCCGAAACAGTTTTACTTGGAGTCCACGATCTAATGACATGTGTCCTCCCACAGATCAACAACTCTCAGATGCTTCGATTGTTCAGGCTTTAGCGATTTCGAACTCTCCTCCTTCGCGTTCTCCCAGAGTGCTTCCACCCAGAGTTCACGATCTGTCTCCACGCACCCTTCTGGATCTACGGTCCAGATTCTCTTCGGCTTTCTGGCTCTTCAACTTTCAGGGCTTCAGTATTTTGTCTTACTTCTCACTTGGAAACCTCCAAAGTAGTTTTCCCCAAAGTCTCCAATCTATCGACACGTATCTCCTATCGGCCGACCGATAGGATCTACTTCAGCCGTTTGTCCTCCTCCTTGTCCACAAACCTCTGAAGTTGTGGATCTTATGCCACCTGTCCTCCTTGACGATGGATGGTCTCAAATTACTTTAGAACTTTGGGACTTTGACAAGTCCACTCTCTTGTGCACAGAAGGGTTAAGTCTCGTGCGCTTACTTCCAGATCCAACGATTACTGGTCCTTCATGCTCAGATTCAACATATGGGATCTATTCCTCTCCTTTGTGCTTCTTTTGTTTAATGGGTGTTGATCCAATGGTCCATGCTCCTCTCCACAACCGATCTAATGGTTGTTGTCTCTCCTCCTCCTGAGCTTTCGACTTCCTCTAGCTTAGAGTATTTTCTAAGTATTAAAAGACCTTAGCCTTTGTTCCTCCTACGAGTCTGTCTCTTGGACCTCGTCTGAACTTCTGAAAGGCGATTATCTCTTCTGAGCTTGATCTTCTTGAATATCTCGATTTCCCACGCACTCCTTGTGTTTCAAGGATCTCGTCAAACTCAGATCGAAGGTCCACGACGATCGACGACTCACAGTAATTGTGAGGCCCCAACATGCATGCTCTTTATCAGAGAGATCAACCTCCACAATCTGGAAAGTGCTCGCTCGACTCTAGTCTGATCCTAGTCCTTGATCTTCCATCCCCAACGAGATCAACGACGTGGGTTGATTGTGCGGTCGTGAACTAGCAGGTCCGCTAAATTCACCTTCGCACTTTGCAATGATTCCCAACCGTTGATTAAATCAAGCGGCTAGTGTTTGATTTGGTAACTCCAGTGAGTACTTGAGTCGATCTGACGATCAAGATGGTCTCTCCTCCCATTAAATGGCTTGCATCCATCTTCGTTGTCATATTCTTAAGTCATGGGTAGTTCTGGCAACTTGACTATCGTCTACCTCCTAGATCTGACGGTCAGGACGGTTCCCGGGCATCCTCAGATCTAAGGCTCAGAGTTAACTTCGGGACTTCGGGGATTTTACCTCCCTTACAACGAACTCGCTCAGTTCTCTGAACTCGTGAAGTTCAAATGACTCCAAGGGTTAACTCCCACACTCTTTCCCATATCCAGCGGTCACGATAGACTTTGGCTTCTTCTGAACAGAATTCATCTGTTCGTCTTTCAAACAAGGGACCTTCCCTTTCGATACTTCAGCCCCACTACTCTTCCTAAGCTTTGTTAGCTCTGAGGGGCTTAAGAGATTTGCACTCTTTCTCTTGAATTTAACGCTTGGAAAAATCCTTCCGCACACCCCTTACACTCATTCCTCAACTCTAGAACTTGAGTGGTTCTCGGTCTCTGCCTACCTCACAAAGAACCTATGCATACATGCACTATCT
This sequence comes from Picea glauca, assembly GCA_000966675.3. Classification (NCBI taxonomy): domain Eukaryota; kingdom Viridiplantae; phylum Streptophyta; class Pinopsida; order Pinales; family Pinaceae; genus Picea; species Picea glauca. The sequence goes on from JZKD02S1201800.1 coordinate 9,587, forward strand.
CTCCTGAGCTTTAACAGACTCCCTCCTCCAAGGGACTCAGAAATACTAGGAGTGTCAACATGCGTACGTGAAATTATGCCCAAGGTCGATGAACTCACAGTTTGTAGATCTAGCTTAAGCCACTACAGGGCACAATCATTTATGAATACAAACACGTCCAATCCATACTTGCTTAAATACACAATTTAAACATGAATAAAGAGATACAGTATAACCATTAAGCAAACATACACATCCCTAGGTCCTTCACAGTATATCCCATTTCATTACATAATTACAGCGTAATTTCACAGGGTATGAGAATACTTATCTATTACAAGTTGCATCCAACCAACTGACTGTGGGTGTGCGCCTTTCCACCCAACCATAGGTTCAAAGGCATTCATTCTTAGTACTCTGGCCACCCCAATGTCAAGCCATGATATCACTAGGGAATTTACGCCATCTCTTAGAGAAACTCTCTCTATCACAGTGACCCTGCGAGGTTTATCAGATGCTTCCTCATCATCAAGCTCACATTCGGGTCCTGTTAACAACCATTCTTGTCTTGGGCACAAGAGTATCCGGCTCTGCAGGTTGCACGAGAAGCGCCCAAGCGCAACATGAAAAAAATATCATTTCAGGCTACAAATCAAGCGAGCAGGCGAAGTTATGTCGTCAGCGGCCGAGATCCATCAATAGAGTAGATCGATGGTCATTGGGTTTTCGGGGCTACCAAGTTGCCCAATATTTAGCACAAGAGATAGCACCCATACTTCAAGAAAAATCTGGGTCGTCCGATCCAGTTGGGACAGGTGGTAGCCAGTTGGCATTTCGGGGATCGACGTTTCGAGAGACAAGGGACCTCCCATTCACTGCAGCTGAAATTGTCGATCAGTGAAATGCCGAAGGCACCTTTGGAGCTGATCCCACAGTCCTAGCGCTAGGTCATGTCAAGCGAGCCTGGGAATGAAGGCATCCCCCTTTTAAAAAAAAAATGCTATCTTGGTCGTTCATCTGAAGGACACGCGACGCACATCCGTGCTTTTGCAGTTTAGTTGATCGAGATTTCGAGGAAGAAGTGCATCGTGAACTCCCAGTGCAAGAAATCCTGAAAGGATCAGGAGGACATGCGGCGCATAATCTGAACCACGGGTGGGGCCCTTCGGTATTTTCATAGTGTCAGCGCCGAGGACGTAATCTTAGTCATCCATCCAAAAGGATGCGTGGTGCGCGATCATGTCATGTCGGCATTCAGGAGTTCGATGGGTAAGCGCTCCTCGTCATTTCATATCTCGAAGCCCCGAACCCCGAAGCACCGAAAGCACCTTTAAGGATAAGCGTAGGGTCATGGCCCGTGGTCACTTGAGGGAGTAGAAAAGGCTGTACAAAGGGGGCCAAAAGTGTCGAGTTGAGTTTCAGAAGGGAGGGCACCATGTTCTCCAGATGTTGGTTTGACTTGATCTCAATCCTCATACCTGCTTGGAATGAATGAAGAAGAGAGGGGGTGGTTGAAACCTCGCCTCACTCATTAATTGCAAGGTATGGAGGTCCCAGTAGGAAGTCCGCCGGAGGTGGTCATCTGTACTGGTTTTTTCCCATAGAAGCCATGCCGAGTCCTCGACTCCCCGGGGAAGTCTGCGCACGCTAATTCAGCATTTAAGGGATCATCTATCCCCTGGCATGAACCATGCAGAATTAAGGTGGCGTATGACAGAGGAGTGCAGGCCAGATTTGATTGAAGAGACGCCTCATCCCGAAAGTCTAGGAGGCCTCTGTTGGTCAAATGTTTAAGAGTATATATACTTAGTTTTGATATTTTTCAATGGATCGATGGTTGAGCAAGGCTCCCGGTTGTAAAACTTTAATGCAACACTGTTATTTTTGGTTATGCGTGGACTTTTGAGACTTCTTGCCTTATGAATGTCAGTTTCTTTCATGTCTTTGTTTACATTGTGTTAGAGCAGCTCGAAATTGGAGGATTCAGTCGAGTTGTAACTGTTATAGGATGATGTAGGTTGGATCACTGTAACAGTTGCATTATTTCTAATCGGTCTCTGTGATTTTCTTAGTGCTGAACGACTTGGAATTGGAGGATCTAGTCAAGTCCCCCTTTCAGTTTCTCAAAGCCTTGAACCAAGAGGATCTTGCATTCAGATTTTTTCTTCTACAAACTATTGAAAGGCCTATTTCCTGAGGTAGTTTGCTCACTCTTCTTACCAAGTCTTCCACCTGCTCATCTTTTAATCAGCTCACTGGCTGAAGTTAGATCAAGACCTCCTTTGTTCCTTACATACCAGACCTAGTCCCTATGTTAGAGTGATATCTTCTCGAGTCTCTACCCATTTGATCACCCATTAAAAACTATTGTGACATAAAATTGATGGGCGTTGGGATCTGCTCCTACAAGCAATCCAGGAGTGACTTATGACGCCAACATTTTTGGCGTCATTGTCGGGGACAAAGTTGAAGATTTTCCCTGGGCAGAACGACATTGAGCCTCTGATTCTGAAGGTGCATCAGACATCGGAGCCCTTCAAGATTGCTACTATGCACTTGGCGACTCCAAGGTTTCCACATCATTGTTTCAGTTGTGGCTACTATTAGCACACCTGAAAGCTGACCCTAAGGAGCTTTCTCAAGAAGGTTTTAGCAGTTGCTTTCTCAGCCTGAGAAGCTTCCTTGGGTAACAATAACATTAGGATCTGGCCTTTGATGGTGAACAAGGACCAGACACATTCGAAGCTGCGCATCTTTCACCTGACAACTCCATGATTCAAGGATCGATTGGCGACTCCACTGGTTCGATATGGAGAAAATCCTTGCTCGCAGGTTTGCTCCTTTTAATTTTTCTGTTGTCCCCTCTCCAAATGAATGGGGCGATTATTTGCCCATATTTGGAAAATGTGAAGAGGACAACCCTGCTCAGCACCTCAGTGAGTTTCATGAACTCATGCATCAATGGGAGATACATCATGAGGATGT
>JZKD02S1201811.1:0-12550 GCA_000966675.3 Picea glauca
TCAAAAAATAATCTGCAACTGTTATTTCGTCAAAGATATTGCGTTGAAATCATAGAGCAAAAATACTTACCCACCGAGTCCCATGGAGATGACACCGCGACTTCAATGAGGCCAGTGGTGAGAATAATGGAGGAAGACAATGGATCTTTTATTGGCCTTCCAACAACGTGTGGCTGCCACACAGATGTACGTCTCTTTTGAATGCAAGGGCCGTCACTAAATCACCACCACCACCAGTATGGAATATTGCATGAGACATTGACGTCTGCTTGGAAGACCACACTTAAGGGGTAGGTCCCATTGGTTCTTCGACTTTCTATTAGTATTATCCTGGTTTAAATTTGTATTTTTTTATTTTTTTTTGTTAGCATGGTTAAATATTTTATTTTTTAATTTTTTTTTCATATATTTTTATTATTTTTTCAAAAAAAATAAATTTTAATTATTATTTGTTGAAATTTCATAATCCATATATTATAAAGGTTTTTTACTATATAATTTCTATTAATGCTCCCCCCCACCCACATATGTGGGTGTGTTAAATTCATTTATGTATTCAAAAATATAGTTTGAATGATAAGCATCTTATTTGAACAATTCCTTCAATCCTATCCAACTTGACTTACATTGATAAACTATGAGTTGTTTGGAGTTGCTTGCATAGCTAATGGTTGAATTGTTCCCTCTGGTCTATTATAGTACATTAAATTTTAACTATAAACTTCCTTCAGGTTCAATTTTCAATAAATTGATGGTCTTGTTCTTTCTTTTGTGATGTTCAAATATTTGCACAGTAATCTCAGAGGATCTATTCTACCAGAATTGGGGAACATGACAAAGTTTCTAATCACATTTTTTGTATTGATTGGTATGTAAGAAATGAAAATTGAATGCTCATGATAAGAAATCAACTATTATATGCACAAGCTTCTAATCACACTTTTTTTTGTATTCATTGGTATGTAAGAAATGGAAATTGGATGCACTTGATAAGAAATAGTTCTTTGGTAATCAACAATTATATGTAGAGAGGTAAATGACAATCAGTTGACTAGGAAAATTCCACGGTGAAAATAAATATGATAAAAGTATATTGAAACCTCCTTATATACTAGATTTTAATCATTGGATCTCTTCTAAATTCTTGTTGTAAATATTTAACAATCTAAGCACTAATCCTAGAGAACATTAATTCATGTCTTGTTCTTATTTTCTTGTAAGTGATATAATCTTCAAGCCAAGTGAATAAATAAATTGCAGAACATAATCTCTCATTCTCTAACAATATCGAGCCTATGTCCTTACTTGTCCTTTTTTGTGTGTAGCTATTTGCATGGCAACCATTTGAATGGAACTAGTCCTTTGGAATTTCAAAAAATTGGTATGCTAACTTATCTATAAGTAATCATAGGACATATTCTTTGCAATTAACCTATAACACAACGAACTATTGAATTGCACTAAGCATATCCAATGTGGTTAACTAATAATGTTCTTGCTTGCTTTTATAGAAAGTTGTCCTCCAACAATATCAAGGGAACAATCCAGTATAGTTGGAGCATATTATAAATCTAATCAGGTTGAGTTATAGTTATCATAATGTCTTGGTTAAAGCTTCTAAGGTTTCCTTTTAAAATTATATCTAAAACATAATTGCTCGAGGGCTAGTCTTTACAATCCAATATGTGATGTGAATTGTTAGTGATACTTTTAACAATAATATTTCTACACCTATTTCAAGTTTAATGGGGATATGAAACATATTTTAAAATTGTAAGTCTTGTCTGTAGAAAAGTTTATGGATAATTAAGATGCAAGTCAAGTTTTATGGGTGAAAGTTATATTTATTATTAATCCCATGATCTCTATTGGATTATGAAATTTTTAATGGGTGAGAGTTTTACTAGATTAATATGTCAAGTTGGAAATGGAAGTGAAACAATGCAAACATTTAGTAAATGTGTGACAACCACATATAATGGAGTAATTATAGTTTTTTAGGGAAATTTTAGTCTTTAGATAATACAAATGGAAAAAAAAAAAAATTAATTAATGATTTTGATTTCTATGGATTCAATCATGCATGGCCAACTTGAAGATCTAAATTTATATTTTCACAATGTAGTATCAACATTTTAATAATTTACGGTATTTATATTCACAATACTTTTTCACTTTTAAAAAAAAAAACTATAATTGTTAAATCTAGTTATTTAGTTTCTCCCTAAATTATAATCCCTAAACCTCTTTATTTGTTTACCCTTTTTTCTTTAATTATAATAATAAATGATCATTTATTAACAATGCTTGTAGGCCTATATGCACACATAAATTGATATCTCTAATGAATTTTACTAGTTGTGTTAATTTATTGTAATGGTTATTATGGAGGATCATGTCAACGAAGTGTAGACAATGGAGGTTGGATTTCATAAGAACTATTGTGTGGTTTAATAATTTAAACCATATTAAATATATGTTTATCTAGTTTTCCTATTCAACTCACAAAATTTCACTATACTCTATTAATGAACATTTCTCTTTAGCTTCTCATTTCTCTTTAGTTTTTTGTTTCAATGTGTGTTGCTAGAGTATTCTCTTTACACAATTTGGTAAGAGCTTTGAGTTATATTTTCTAATCATTTATAGGCCTTTGAACTTGTTTGTAGCTTAATTTTGAAATCATCTCAAAATTTGGGTGTAGGAGTACTAGATTTCAAATTATGTGTGGGATGTTTCTTGAAAATTGGTGTTTTGTATTATATTGTAATTTATAGAAGTCCATCAATCATTATTTATTTTTGGAATCAATCAATCATATTAAATTGCAAGATATCACTATTTTATAAGTGCCCTCATTAACATCATGTTGTTATATTAAGATGCACGACTTCCTTAACTACTTTATAATAATAATAATAATAATCTATTTTTAAGGTCACGGCCAAGCCAGCACACCAAATTTGGTGCATGAGACCCCCTTGTTTGTGGGACAAGGGACCCCCCTCCGCCCAGCGATTTGACTGGTAAAGTCTACGAAGGTATACATACCCTACCCCCCTCTGGATTTGAACCTGTGACCTCTTAAGAGGAAACACATGTTCTTAACCATTAGGCCCACTCAGGTTGTATAATTATGACATATAATAAAAAAAAAATGGAAATTATGTGCTACTAACAACAAGCCATTTTGGACCTATGTTAAGATCCTAAGATGAATCATAACATCTTGAGATGAATCATAACATTTTTGAGAATTGTATGTTATTAACTACCATTCCTCACTCTCATAATGTAAGAAGAGATTTCATGATCCATATAGTTATGGTTTACCTTAACATGTTAAGGTGATACTATCATATGAACAAATTTGTGACAAATGTAGTTCGAATTGAGTGATTTAAAAGACTTCAATAATTTTCACCACTAAAATGAACGGATTACATAATAACACAAAAAAATGGAATTATATAGTCTACATAGTTATACATGATTAGTATAACATGTTAAAAAGCTTCCATACTCTCACCTCTAAAATAAACTAATTACATAACAATACAAATAACAAAGTTAATAGTCTAAATAACTATTGTTTAGCTTAAGATGTTAGAGTTGTACTTGAAGAGATCCTATAACATATTAGGATAGCACTAATACAAATAACAAAGTTAATAGTTTAAATAACTATTGTTTAGCTTAAGATGTTAGAGTTGTACTTGAAGAGATCCTATAACATATTAGGATAGCACTTACATGGTGGCACTTGTACTAGCATAAGTACTAATACTACTTAAAAAAAAATTGGAACTTCAATGAATTTCTTTATGAATTTGTTTTTGACTTGGATGAATAATAATGACTATATAGAATGAGAAAAATGAAAGACTTTAATGGAGTAGAAATAAGGTTTATATGTTATTTTTAAATAATTTAAGTGTTTCAAATAAGTTTAAAGATTTATAATATATATAATAATGATGTAACTAAAAATTTACAATTATGATTGTAATGGTTTAACAAGAAAAAACAAATTGATGAATTTTCAAATTTGAGTTTTTTTTATTTAACATAATATTTAATTTAATTTGAAGACAAGGACTAGTTGTTTTGCACCTAATTCCTTTGTTTATTAAAATTTAAAACCAAAAAGTACGTTCATAAAAACGGAAAAGGTCATAATGATTTGTGGTTCTTTGTGAAGATTCTATGGTCAATATATTATATAATTTGAAAAATAATTTTTTGTGTTCTTATATATAAATTTCAGAATAACATTGTTATATATGTGTTAATTCAACTTTTCATAAAGGTTTTAAATAAAAGTAAAAGTTTAATTGCCTAAAAATGTTATTTCGATTTCTATTATAATTTTCAATATGTGTTTATAAAGTTATTGGCACATAGCATTAAGTTATTAAAACATTTTGAGAGGAATCGTTGTGGAAGTTTTGACTAAGTATTAATACAAAGTTGTGTTTAGTAAAAGATAAATTTGCAGAAGACATGAAGTTGTAGAAGCCTGAGTATGTAAAATTATAGAAAGTTGAGTATGAAAAACTTCATGACTGTATGTTGAGTCTAAGGAGTTGGCTCATAAACACTTTGTGTATTCTATGGATTTTGTTAAAGGTGTACACCCTTTGTATGAGTGGATTACAACTAGTAGATTCTCTAGTATATTGGGCAACATTATGTAACTTCCTCATTCTCCTATATATTTGATTATGTAAATTTAATTATGTTATTATGTTGAGTTAGTTATGAGAGGATTGTGTTAGGGTGTTAGTTTTGGTCATGGTAGATGTGTAGTTTGTTATTTCTATGAAATGTAATACTTGTTATGTTAATACAATGAAAGGTTATCATGTTCATGTGTATGTTTTTTGTGATGTATCTTGATGATGTTTACATTGTTGTATTTATTATGATGCTTTAAGTTGTGTTAGCTCGAATAAATGTAATTAAAGATTAACTAATGGATTATGCACCTCCATTAAATCTTTAATACTTTTCACATCACTTGATTAGTGACTATCAAACATGCCTTAGGTGAGACCTTGTTTTTTTGGAAGGTTGATTATGCCAACATACTAGACTACTACAGAGATTTGTTCAACACCTTCTACGGAGTTAGGTCTATCATAGAGCCAACAACACGGTTTTATTGCTAGTACTTTCACAAATGAAAAGTAGTTGAGATACAGTGGAGGTCGGCGAAGGCCAAGATTTAATATTTGATAGAAATAAGAATTCATGAATTTGAATGCCAAGAAAGTGCATATTGAGGTGAAGTTGCTGCAAAATTTAATGATACACACTTGTTTTAAGTGTCTACATGAGATTTTATGGGTTGAATTCCCTGTAACGTTTCACGAATGGTTGTAAATACTTGTGGAGGAGAATCAACATTGGCTTCAATGTATAAGAGTTGAGCATATTGCTAAGGATGTGATAAATATACAGCAATATGACCATGACCCATTGATTTCTAGTTTAAAGGCATTGTAAAAGGTTATGTGTTAGAGTTTGTGGTAGAATTTCATAAGTATTTAACTAAGGTGATATAATTTTTCAAGAAAGGACCACACAAAAGATTGATTGAGGAAATGCCTATGTGGATAAAAATGTCGATGGTGGAGTGGGGTATGTTTCTAAACCCCATTGAGATGGAAGCATAAAACCTACATGGAAGGATAGAACACTAGGAGGATTTGATGGTGGAGTATGTTTCATAAGTTGTTGGAAATTTCAATGATGGTAAAGGCAATGGGTATTGAAAGTTAACCACATAAGAAATATCAAAAGCACACAAAGCTCATAGAAAGTTGGTGATAGGAAGAAATGGAAAAGATATTATTTGGGAAAGAATCTTTAATGAGAAGAAAGTATTCTAAGATGTATTCATAATGTGGAACAATGAAAAGGATGAGAGAAGTGCATAAATGAGCTTTAGCTATTTAAAAAAGAGAACATCAAGAAAGTGAAAGTGTGTTGATGCAAAGAATTTAGGAGTTCACAAAGTTGGAAGAAAATTCTAAAGAATTGAGATGGCATATGCATGATGACACAGAGGATGCAGATGCACATACTACATACATATAGATGTTGTTTGAGCTTATTGACCCAAAAGTCACTGCAGAATCCGTGGAAGATGCATTTGAGTATATTTCATTCTGATATTCTAACCATATACATATTTGTGTAGTTCAGGAGGTATAATGAAATTATAGTGTTGTTATTTCATCATATGTCCTACCCCCTATGCATGTTGAACTTTGTTAGAATCCAGTGACCATTATTGTGCAAAGTGTTTGTGTGTGCATGTGTGTATGTGTATGTGTGTGCATGTGTGTATGTGTGTGTGCATGCATGTGTGTAATTAGTAGTCAGAGTATGCCTATTATAATGGATTTAAATAGTATAAGTGTGATTGTTGGAGGAAATTAAATTTTTTCCTTAGTATTGTCCAATTCTATGAGTGTAGTTGTAGGAGATACTATGATAGTACAATAGTCATTACCACTAGAATTTTTGTTGGTTCGAAATTACCAAATAGGGATGACAACATGACCAAATGAATATTTTATGAATTTTCTTTGTAGCTTCCTCTATGTCATGGAAAAGGTGATAAAGACGCATAGAAACATTTGTTCCTCTGTGAAAAACTCTAGAATGCATAGAGGACAACAAAGATCATCCATTTGGTGGATTTTCAAACTACTTTATAGGGAAGAGAACTATAGTGGTACATGAAATACAAGTAGAATGCTACCACTCAACGTGGGTGAGTTTGGTTCAGTTGTAGGCTGATTTTGTGAAATAATTTCAAAAGATGAAGTTGGAGCAACAAGTATCATGGAGTTAAAGGAAATTAGGTGAAAGNTAATCACACTTTTTTTTGTATTCATTGGTATGTAAGAAATGGAAATTGGATGCACTTGATAAGAAATAGTTCTTTGGTAATCAACAATTATATGTAGAGAGGTAAATGACAATCAGTTGACTAGGAAAATTCCACGGTGAAAATAAATATGATAAAAGTATATTGAAACCTCCTTATATACTAGATTTTAATCATTGGATCTCTTCTAAATTCTTGTTGTAAATATTTAACAATCTAAGCACTAATCCTAGAGAACATTAATTCATGTCTTGTTCTTATTTTCTTGTAAGTGATATAATCTTCAAGCCAAGTGAATAAATAAATTGCAGAACATAATCTCTCATTCTCTAACAATATCGAGCCTATGTCCTTACTTGTCCTTTTTTGTGTGTAGCTATTTGCATGGCAACCATTTGAATGGAACTAGTCCTTTGGAATTTCAAAAAATTGGTATGCTAACTTATCTATAAGTAATCATAGGACATATTCTTTGCAATTAACCTATAACACAACGAACTATTGAATTGCACTAAGCATATCCAATGTGGTTAACTAATAATGTTCTTGCTTGCTTTTATAGAAAGTTGTCCTCCAACAATATCAAGGGAACAATCCAGTATAGTTGGAGCATATTATAAATCTAATCAGGTTGAGTTATAGTTATCATAATGTCTTGGTTAAAGCTTCTAAGGTTTCCTTTTAAAATTATATCTAAAACATAATTGCTCGAGGGCTAGTCTTTACAATCCAATATGTGATGTGAATTGTTAGTGATACTTTTAACAATAATATTTCTACACCTATTTCAAGTTTAATGGGGATATGAAACATATTTTAAAATTGTAAGTCTTGTCTGTAGAAAAGTTTATGGATAATTAAGATGCAAGTCAAGTTTTATGGGTGAAAGTTATATTTATTATTAATCCCATGATCTCTATTGGATTATGAAATTTTTAATGGGTGAGAGTTTTACTGGATTAATATGTCAAGCTGGAAATGGAAGTGAAACAATGAAAACATTTAGTAAATGTGTGACAACCACATATAATGGAGTAATTATAGTTTTTTAGGGAATTTTTAGTCTTTAGATAATACAAATGGAAAAAAAAAATGAATGATTTTGATTTCTATGAATTCAATCATGCATGGACAACTTGAAGATCTAAATTTATATTTTCACAATGCAGTATCAACATCTCAATAATTTACTATATTTATATTCACAATACTTTTTCACTTTTAAAAAAAAAGCGATAATTGTTAAATCTAGTTATTTAGTTTTTCCCTTAATTATAATCCTTAAACCTTTTTATTTGTTTACCCTTTTTTCTTTAATTATAATCATAAATGATCATTTATTAACAACGCTTGTAGGACTATATGCACACATAAATTGATATATCTAATGAATTTTACTAGTTGTATTAATTTATTGTAATGGTTATTATGGAGGATCATGTCAACGAGGTGTAGACAATGAAGGTTGGATTTCATAAGAACTATTGTGTGGTTTAATAATTTAAACCATATTAAATATATTTCTATCTAGTTTTCCTATTCAACTCACAAAACTCTATTAATGGACATTTCTCTTTAGCTTCTCATTTCTCTTTAGTTTCCATGTTTCAATGTTTGTTGCTAGAGTATTCTCTTTACACAATTTGGTAAGAGATTTGAGTTATATTTTCTAATAATTTATAGGCCTTTGAACTTGTTGTTTCAATGTTTGTTGCTAGAGTATTCTCTTTACACAATTTGGTAAGAGATTTGAGTTATATTTTCTAATAATTTATAGGTCTTTGAACTTGTTTGTAGCTTAATTTTGAAATCATCTCAAAATTTGGGTGTAGGAGTACTAGATTTCAAATTATGTGTGGGATGTTTCTTAAAAATTGGTGTTTTGTATTATATTGTAAGTTATAGAAGTCTATCAATCATTATTTATTTTTGGAATCAATCAACTATATTAAATTGCAAGATATCACTATTTTATAAGTGCTCTCATTAACATCATTGTTATATTAAGATGCATGACTTCCTTAACTACTTTATAATTATGACATATAATAAAAAAAAATGGAAATTATGTGCTACTAACAACAAGCCATTTTGGACCTATGTTAAGACCATAAGATGAATCATAACATCTTTGAGAATTGTATGTTATTAACTACCATTCCTCACTCTCATAATGTAAGAAGAGATTTCATGATCCATATAGTTATGATTTACCTTAACATGTTAGAGTGATATTAGCATATGAACAAATTTGTGATAAATGTAGTTCGGATTGAGTGATTTAAAAGGCTTCAATCATTTTCACCACTAAAATGAATGGATTACATAATAACACACAAAAATGGAATTGTATAGTCTACATAGTTATATATGATTAGTAGAACATGTTAAAAAGCTTCAATATCTATCACCTCTAAAATAAACTAATTACATAATAATACAAAAACGAATTTAATAGTCTAAATAGCTATTGTTTAGCCTAAAATGTTAGAGTGGTACTTGAAGAGATCCTCTAACATGTTAGGGTGGCACTGGCATGGTGACACTTGTAGTATAAATTGGAACTTCAATGAATTTCTTTATGAATTTGTTTTTGACTTGGATGAATAATAATGATTATATAGAATGAGAAAAATGAAAGACTTTAGTGGAGTAAGAATAAGGTTTATAACCTAATTGTTATTTTTAAATAATTTAAGTGTTTGAAATAAATTGAAAGATTTATAACATATATATAATAATGATGTAACCAAAAATTTACAATTATGATTGTAATGGTTTAACAAGAAAAAAACAAATTGATGAATTTTCAAATTTGAGTTTTTTTTATTTAACATAATATTTAATTTAATTTGAAGACAAGGACTAGTTGTTTTGCACCTAATTCCTTTGTTTATTAAAATTTAAAACCAAAAAGTACGTTCATAAAAACGGAAAAGGTCATAATGATTTGTGGTTCTTTGTGAAGATTCTATGGTCAATATATTATATAATTTGAAAAATAATTTTTTGTGTTCTTATATATAAATTTCAGAATAACATTGTTATATATGTGTTAATTCAACTTTTCATAAAGGTTTTAAATAAAAGTAAAAGTTTAATTGCCTAAAAATGTTATTTCGATTTCTATTATAATTTTCAATATGTGTTTATAAAGTTATTGGCACATAGCATTAAGTTATTAAAACATTTTGAGAGGAATCGTTGTGGAAGTTTTGACTAAGTATTAATACAAAGTTGTGTTTAGTAAAAGATAAATTTGCAGAAGACATGAAGTTGTAGAAGCCTGAGTATGTAAAATTATAGAAAGTTGAGTATGAAAAACTTCATGACTGTATGTTGAGTCTAAGGAGTTGGCTCATAAACACTTTGTGTATTCTATGGATTTTGTTAAAGGTGTACACCCTTTGTATGAGTGGATTACAACTAGTAGATTCTCTAGTATATTGGGCAACATTATGTAACTTCCTCATTCTCCTATATATTTGATTATGTAAATTTAATTATGTTATTATGTTGAGTTAGTTATGAGAGGATTGTGTTAGGGTGTTAGTTTTGGTCATGGTAGATGTGTAGTTTGTTATTTCTATGAAATGTAATACTTGTTATGTTAATACAATGAAAGGTTATCATGTTCATGTGTATGTTTTTTGTGATGTATCTTGATGATGTTTACATTGTTGTATTTATTATGATGCTTTAAGTTGTGTTAGCTCGAATAAATGTAATTAAAGATTAACTAATGGATTATGCACCTCCATTAAATCTTTAATACTTTTCACATCACTTGATTAGTGACTATCAAACATGCCTTAGGTGAGACCTTGTTTTTTTGGAAGGTTGATTATGCCAACATACTAGACTACTACAGAGATTTGTTCAACACCTTCTACGGAGTTAGGTCTATCATAGAGCCAACAACACGGTTTTATTGCTAGTACTTTCACAAATGAAAAGTAGTTGAGATACAGTGGAGGTCGGCGAAGGCCAAGATTTAATATTTGATAGAAATAAGAATTCATGAATTTGAATGCCAAGAAAGTGCATATTGAGGTGAAGTTGCTGCAAAATTTAATGATACACACTTGTTTTAAGTGTCTACATGAGATTTTATGGGTTGAATTCCCTGTAACGTTTCACGAATGGTTGTAAATACTTGTGGAGGAGAATCAACATTGGCTTCAATGTATAAGAGTTGAGCATATTGCTAAGGATGTGATAAATATACAGCAATATGACCATGACCCATTGATTTCTAGTTTAAAGGCATTGTAAAAGGTTATGTGTTAGAGTTTGTGGTAGAATTTCATAAGTATTTAACTAAGGTGATATAATTTTTCAAGAAAGGACCACACAAAAGATTGATTGAGGAAATGCCTATGTGGATAAAAATGTCGATGGTGGAGTGGGGTATGTTTCTAAACCCCATTGAGATGGAAGCATAAAACCTACATGGAAGGATAGAACACTAGGAGGATTTGATGGTGGAGTATGTTTCATAAGTTGTTGGAAATTTCAATGATGGTAAAGGCAATGGGTATTGAAAGTTAACCACATAAGAAATATCAAAAGCACACAAAGCTCATAGAAAGTTGGTGATAGGAAGAAATGGAAAAGATATTATTTGGGAAAGAATCTTTAATGAGAAGAAAGTATTCTAAGATGTATTCATAATGTGGAACAATGAAAAGGATGAGAGAAGTGCATAAATGAGCTTTAGCTATTTAAAAAAGAGAACATCAAGAAAGTGAAAGTGTGTTGATGCAAAGAATTTAGGAGTTCACAAAGTTGGAAGAAAATTCTAAAGAATTGAGATGGCATATGCATGATGACACAGAGGATGCAGATGCACATACTACATACATATAGATGTTGTTTGAGCTTATTGACCCAAAAGTCACTGCAGAATCCGTGGAAGATGCATTTGAGTATATTTCATTCTGATATTCTAACCATATACATATTTGTGTAGTTCAGGAGGTATAATGAAATTATAGTGTTGTTATTTCATCATATGTCCTACCCCCTATGCATGTTGAACTTTGTTAGAATCCAGTGACCATTATTGTGCAAAGTGTTTGTGTGTGCATGTGTGTATGTGTATGTGTGTGCATGTGTGTATGTGTGTGTGCATGCATGTGTGTAATTAGTAGTCAGAGTATGCCTATTATAATGGATTTAAATAGTATAAGTGTGATTGTTGGAGGAAATTAAATTTTTTCCTTAGTATTGTCCAATTCTATGAGTGTAGTTGTAGGAGATACTATGATAGTACAATAGTCATTACCACTAGAATTTTTGTTGGTTCGAAATTACCAAATAGGGATGACAACATGACCAAATGAATATTTTATGAATTTTCTTTGTAGCTTCCTCTATGTCATGGAAAAGGTGATAAAGACGCATAGAAACATTTGTTCCTCTGTGAAAAACTCTAGAATGCATAGAGGACAACAAAGATCATCCATTTGGTGGATTTTCAAACTACTTTATAGGGAAGAGAACTATAGTGGTACATGAAATACAAGTAGAATGCTACCACTCAACGTGGGTGAGTTTGGTTCAGTTGTAGGCTGATTTTGTGAAATAATTTCAAAAGATGAAGTTGGAGCAACAAGTATCATGGAGTTAAAGGAAATTAGGTGAAAG
>JZKD02S1201822.1:0-12550 GCA_000966675.3 Picea glauca
GAAAGAAGGGATGGTGAGTTTCCCAACTTTTCGGATGAAATCGAGGTTATGCCCTTGCTGCTGTTGTGGTCCTCCCCTCTGCGGCTCTCTGGGGTGGTTCCTGAGTCTGAGTCCACAGTACTCGACTAAGGTCATGTCCTGATGGAAGTCATGACCCAATGCTGCGTACTCCCTCCTATACTCTGCAATGTCGTTGACATGAGTGGGTGGCCTCTGTGCTATTGGTGGCGGTGCTGCTATCGGGGGTGCCCTCTGGAAACTGGGAAAGAAGGGTTTGGGAATCCTACTCGCAGAGGTGTATGTGCGAGAGGGTGACTGGGGTCTACTGCCTGCTCCCGAGTTCGCCTGTGCTGCATGCGGGACTTGTGTATCTGGGGTGCCCACTCTAGCCAATCTATCAACCACCTGTGCCAAGGATTGAGACATGGTCCGTTGACTAGCTAAGATACCGTTGATAACCTGCATGAAAGCTGCCTCTGGATTTACGGGGGCCTTGCCATTGCCCTCTGGTCGCTCATATCTGTCTCCTAGCATCCTCTCTG
This sequence comes from Picea glauca, assembly GCA_000966675.3. NCBI lineage: Eukaryota > Viridiplantae > Streptophyta > Pinopsida > Pinales > Pinaceae > Picea > Picea glauca. The sequence continues at coordinate 543 of JZKD02S1201822.1, forward strand.
CCTCGTGCTCAGCCTCACGCTCTGCCCTTCTCTCTGCTTCTCGGTGTGCCTCTTCCTCTTCCTTCGAGCTAGGAGGAAAAGTGGGAAAATCAGGCCTATGCCTTCTTTCAAAAAGCAGTACAAAAGATGGAAGGTTATCTACAATGGATATCATAACCTCTTCCTCAAAGCTACAAATACTGAAATAAAATTAGAATACTCTGTGGGATCCAAAGATTGGGCATCTTTGATCAACAAAACACCCTTAGCCAGAAGTTGATGGCATACCTCATCCTTCTATAGAGCACAAAAGGCGGACAGAGAGCTGACCTCATGATCGAAAACATACTTATGCCTGATTTCCACACAATAAATAAGGCCGAGATTTGCAGGCAGTTACTGTATCCTGGAGAAACACCAATGAATCCTGTCCTGAGGCAATCTCCAATCAAAGCAAAACACCAATGAATCCTGTCCTGAGACAAGACTGAATACTAATCCTCAAGATAACTCCAACAACATTAGGCATGTTATCACAAAATCTAGCACCTTTATGCAAAGATTTTCACAAGGGGCAAGACAAGTGCAACATTGGAAGTGTTGCCACTGTCACCTTAGCAAATCACTTCCCTTGTTTTAGTGAAGGATAAAATCCAACATAGGTGAGGGTTCCCTAGCAACCCCAAGGAATCCTATAGCAAGAAAGGATCAAGTCTACGGCCTCCTTTATTGGCTACTCAAACACACCACCACTAGGTCAAGGGACTCAAGATGAATACAAGGTGGTTTAAATGAAACAATTTCCAGATTTGTATATGTGAAGTATTTTGGACAATTAATGATGTTTACCAAGTCAAAGTAAGTCAAAGAGATGCCCCAAACGCTACAAATCGAGAGAAAATCTATGGCTGTTGTAAAACTTGTATTAAAGATGATTAGCGACAACAATATGTCAAGTTACAACAGCAGAAGCAAAATAGCCTTTAAAATAAGTAAGTATGCAATAAACTAGGGCTGAAAATCATGAATTAAGCTAGGGTTTGATGAATAATTAATTTCTGAAATGGAAATGGCACAAAACAACCCTAAAGATGCAAGACGTCAAGCCCTGGAGGGATGAAAATTATAACAGCAATGCAATGAATGATGTCAAGTTGCACTTCAAGGTGGAAGATGCCAATAAACCCTAGAGGTAAAGCTAGAAGATGGCTAGAAATTAAGAAGTAATTGCAGCAAACCCTAAATTAACCCAAAGACAACAAAGGAGAGGTGAAATTTAGGGTTTAAAATCATTATAAGGGAAAACAGACTAGTGTTGTCCAATCCTCTTGGGCATATGAAGTCAAAATATGAACTGACTTGGGTGACAAAGGAAAGCTTTGGGTAAGCTCTATAGTTGTCCACTACAGTCCTTAAGGCTTAACCAATAGAATGAAGGCTAGGGTAGTCCATTACAAACCCTAGAAATCATTCTATGTCTCTTGACAAGCTTAAGATGGATCTTGGATAAAACCCTAGGGTAGTCCACCACATACCCTAGATCTCTATCCTATAGGGAAAACAACTAGGGTAGTCCACTACAAACCCTAGAAAATTTGCTCTATGTACTTAAACAAGCTTTAAACAATGATAACAAGGGAAGGTAGTCCACTACAAACCTGCATAGGGTTTCAAGATAAAAATTATTCAAGAGAAGTACAAGGTAACATGCACTATCACCACTTTGATAAACACATTAACACTAAACACATTCAAGAAATAAATCGACAAAGACTTAGAAAGAGTGCTTAGTAGGTAAATCAATGATCATCCAAGAAACCCTAACCATGAAATCATCCATCAAAACTTGAAAAGCATCCAAAGATCATCTCCCAAAGAAGGCGCATAAGTCATCCATAGTGAGAGAGAAAGATAGAAGAGACAAGTAGTGATAATCCTCCACAAGTTGCTATGATTTACAATAAGGTAATGCTCCCTCTATATATACGAGGAAACCAAGCGCTTAACCTCTCTAGGAAGCCCCTAAAACTTAAGAATCTATGATACAAGGTGGATAGGTCTTAGGTTGGCTCCCAAAATGCCTCTAAAACAATGATATAATGCTAAAACATGAAAACGTCCTCAAAAAGTCCCACATGTGTGAGTGTAGAAGGCTAAAAGAGGGTGATGTCATCTCCTCAAGGGGTGCAAAACTCCAAAAGTCATGTCTCTCTCCCAAAAGGTTCAAAGCATCATCAAAGGTCATGCCTCTTCATCAAGGTCATATCTCCTCATCCACAAGGTGCCAACTCATCATCCAAGTGCTAGGTTGGCTCAAGCATGTGTCCAATCATCTCGAAGTGTGACGTCATCCTAAAGTGTGCAACGTCCAAGGTCTAAATCATGACGTCATGAGGGAGAAGGGCTCCATAACCTCTCCAAAGAGGTATACGATCATCATCAAGACCCACATCATCAATCTAAGCCACAACGTCCTCAAGGGCTACATGATGTCATCTAGGGGTCAAGTTCACATATCAGGCTCCATATGCAACGTCCCAGGTCTAGGAGGTGCTGGAGGGTGTCAAGAAGTATGCCAAGTCATGACATGACCAATGCTCATCATCAAGGGTGCAATGACCTCCATACAGTGTGCAACGTCATTGTGAAGTGTGGGCGAAACATCATGAACGTCCCCCAAAGGACCATCTCAAGGGGGGCATCATCATCAAGCAAGTGTTCAAAGAATCAAGTGAGACCAACCATCATGGATACAAGAGTCATTAGAATCACAAAAAGCGAGTCACAATTTAATGCAAAAGCTGCATAAGTAATTCACATTAGGTATCTTCTTCAAACTTCACATTAGCTTATGACTTTCTGCAATTTGCCAGGTTTGAGTTTGGGAGGACCATTATATAACCCTATTAGGTGTGCCAATACCCAAGTAGAGGAGTATTTCTCGAGAAAAACATCAAAGTGTAAGTGTGAGTGAGTGGTATGATATGGGGTTTACTTCATGGTCATGGTGTCATTGACCTGCAAGGCCACGTGTGATGTTCATTTCCATGAGTGTCTTTGTAGAGGGAGTGCTTGATGCATTGAGTTACCCTTTCCTTGGCATTGCTTCTTTCCACCCCTATCTTGCCTTTTGATATTCATTAATTGCTTTGCAAGCCCCTTTTAAGGTTTATGCATTTATTACATCAAGATTCAATTAAGTCCTTTCTTTAGATACGCATTTAGTGCATTAGAACTTGGGGTGATGGCTTCATAGCGAGGGGGTAGAGCTCAAGTTAACTTGGCTTTTGATTTATCATTCATATCCCTTTATTTCTTTTGCATTTTAAATTTATAACATGCTCTTTTCGTTCTTTTTACCAGCTGCATCAACTTCGAGCATTCAAGACCTTCGTCTCATAGGAGAATGAAATACAAACCTTTTTGGAATACATGTAGCAATTGTTTCCAAACGATAAGACAATGAAAGGAAAACATATGGAAAGTGTCAACTATGAAAAAGTACGGGTACGTTACCCCCATCAAGACCTCCGAGTAGTACCCCTTTTCCCCAAGAGTGACAACATTTGACTAGGACACATGATGGCCACCAAGGTTGTGATGACCCTTTCCAAGTGATCACTCCAGGTGGATGATGTAGTAGCCTTATAAACTCTCGTAGGCTTTAGACAACAAAGAAAAGGAGGTCAAGGTGGTTATTTGATGTCACTTCGGCCTAAAATGTTATATTTGTAAAGTGACATTAGGAAAAAGGTAAAAAGGGTTATAAAGTGGAGGACAGGTTGGAGGGGGCCACTAATTTTTGGGCATGGAAGGCTAGGCTCCTTTTTCTCTTGGAAGAGAATGATCTCAAAGAGTATGTTGAGATGGTGATTCCAGATCCAAAGGATGTAGAGGAATTGGCAACTCATAAGAAGAGGGAAGTGAAGGCCAAGCATATGTGTTCTTGGATTTTGTGAAGGATCACTTGATTCCTCATATTTCTGAGAAGAAGACAACAAAGGATATATATAATGCTTTGGTGCGGTTATACAAAAGCGAGAACACAAGCCGAAAGTTGATTTTAAGGCACCATCTCCGATCTGTTGAGATGTCCAAATTAGATACAGTTGATAGCTACCTCATGAGGATCACTCAGATTTGTGATTAGCTTGTAGCCATTGTTGAGGCAGTTGGTGACACATAATTGGTGAATGTGGCATTGAATGGTTTTCGTGGGTCTTGGGAACCATTTGTGCAGGGGATTTGTGCATGACAGAAGTTGCCACCATTTGACAGACTGTGGATCGATTGTAACCAGGAGGAGGCTTAGATAGGGTCCAATAATGGCAAGCAGAGTGGTATTGATGATAAGAACCTGACCCTAGTTGCTCACACTAGGAAGGGCAAAAGAAACAGTTCTCTAAGGAGAGAGGCATCTCTAGAATAAAGGAAGAAGAAGGACCTAAGCAAGGTCAAGTGTTTTGCTTGTCATACGCTGGGTCACTATGCTTCACAGTGTCCCCAAGCGGAAGAGAGGGAAAGGGAAGCAACATGCATCATCAACTAAGGTGGATGAGGTTGTAGACAAACTTCAAAGGGAGTTCTTATTGGTCTCCACCCTTTCAGGTGCAATTTCTGGTAGTGGGACTTGGTTTGTGGATAGTGGACCCACATGTCATATGACAGGAGCACGAGAGTTGTTCGAGAGCTTTCATAGAGTCTGACTCAGAATTGTATGTGGAACTTGGTATCGGTACCAAGCATGCAGTGCAGGGATCTGGAACAATGTCATTCTAGATGATGTCAGGAGATGTGTTGAGAGTGACAAATGTGCTATGGGTGCCAAAACTCAGGAAGAGTGTGCTCTCAGTCTCAACGATTGAAGAGAAGGGTTATGAGGTTTTGTTTCGAGATGGACAGGTGCCATTCATGCCCAAAAGATCTAGCTCAGACACAATAGTGGTTCTTGGAGTTAGAGTGAGCAACTTGTATAGGCTAAAGGGCCAACTTATGCGAGCTATGGAAAGCAACAGAGTGAGAAAGGACAAGGGGCAAGTAGCTCCAAAGGTTGTGCAACTCAGAGGGAGTTAGCCTTCGGGATCTAGTGGGAAGGAGTAACCTTCCAAGTCTGTCAAGAGGAAGTTAGACTTCATAGGGAGTTAGTAGGCTCAGAGGGAGAGTCAATCGTCTAGAGGAAGTCAACCTTCAGGTTCAGGTGGGAGAGAGGAGTCTTCCAAGACTATCAGGAATGTGTCATGGGTTGAGGAAGCCAAGTAGGATGCTTAGAAGCAGGAGGCTTCTAGGAGCATGGTGTCTTCCAAGAAGGGTCCATGTCATACAACCAGATTTGCTTCTGTGTCAGAGGGAGCAACTATGGTAGCGGATCTAGTGTGGGAGGCAGAGCCACTTCCATTGTAGGAGACATATCTACTTGCAGGTGATTGTGGATGGAATACCTCCCTTGCTAAGAGGGAGTGTTGATGTTTTGTAGCATAGGGAGGTATTCCCACATTGGCCTTGGTGTCAGGCATGTGGGAATCATTGTTGGCACTCACATTTCATTTTTCATTGTGTGAAAACCCCTTGTATATTGAGCTGGGGCTTCACACCCAGGCAATGTGACTCCTATAAAAGGAGTCACATTAGACTCCTATAAAAGGAGAGGCAATGTGAGATGACACTCATCACATCTCATAGTGACATTATGGAGTTAAAATAAGTAAGTGAGCACTTGTGTGAAGGAGATTGGGGGCCAAATTTTAGCAAAGGAAATTCTTCACTTTGGCAAATCTGGCCTAGGCTTTTTGGACATTCTTTCTCTATTTTTCAGCCAAGGAGAGGAGGCCATACGTGTGAGAGGAAAAGTAGAAACATGCTACACGTGTGGGTGCTGTTAGCAGTTCGTACAGGTGATGTCAACAGGCCGTACAACAAGTTTGCAAGTTGGAAAGGTTTTCTAGAATTTTGCTGAATTTGTAGTTTTGCTTAGAGCATTGTTTTTTCCCTTAGAAATTTCTCAATCATAAAATTTTATAGAACAAAAATTTTGTGTCTCTTGTGCATGGATGATTTCTCTCTAATCTTTGTGCTTCCACTATAATTTTTCCGTCATAATTTTAGTGTAAAATTATTTAGTGATAAAAGCCCTAGTTTACTGTTTGAGGTCACTTCGAAGTAATTTTCAGATCTGAAATTGTATGCATTGAATTGCCTGAAAAGTTTACATAGAATCCCACAAATCTCGCTAGGAAAAGATGCCTTTCTTGGTCGGTTTGCCTACCTGATAGTAAGACTGCTTTGCAACACAAGAGGCCTGGACCCTCCAGCTCTAGATAGGTCAACACGATAAATTCCATTGTGCCCTATTGCCATTTGAATGCCAATCGACCAAACCTATAACAAGTTTCGAAGATGTCTATATGCTTTTGAAAATGCAAGAGCTCAACACTTGAAATAAATGGGGTGATGATATAATAATATCACATCGACTGAAAGCCCCTCTAACTCTTCCTGTGTGCTGAACGGATATCACCCTATGCTAAAGCAAGACTTTTGAAGGCGTTGAACCCTCAAGACATCACACCACCCACTTGGCCGAAGAATACTACCTTGGGTTGAGATGATGATTGCATAGTTACAAATGCGTTTGAGTTAAATGGTAAGTTTGACATCCACATTACATAATACAATCCAAAACGATTTCATTTGATAATTGATCCCTTAATGTCAAGATTGTTACCTCTCAAACTGTCAATTTTGTGGGTAAAAGTCCCAAGTGCAAAGTGATAACCCAATGGCAACTTAGAGGGGCTGCCCATTGTCACCTCAGTAACTCCCTCTCACACTTTAGGTTGGATTTTCTTCAACACAAGGGGGGTATCCCTAAGTTAGGATTGCTAAGATTATGACAAGGAGGCCCAGGGTGATGTGATGAGATTGCTTCGCAAAACATTGTTCTTTGTAGCTTAGTAAAATAATGGGGCGATGGAGGAGAAGGGACTAGTCTCTATGCAGTGTTGGTTAAAATGGAGTCAAAAGGTCAAATTAAAGAGAACATGTTTATGAATTGTTTAAGCAAATAGAGTGATGCCACAACAAGCCTTAACTTGTTATGAAATGATGTAGAAATAAATTTGTAGGGGACCTTAAAGGTGCCACTCTCAAACAACACTATGAGGGTGTGTTCTACAATGAAGTGTTAACTTAACAACTCTTAAAAGATGATAGATGTCAGATAACACATTCAGAAATAAGACACCAAAGGAGATTAAGAGGGGAAGAACCCTCATATTAAATCCTTCCAACGTGATAAATGTTGTTTTTCTAGCTTCAGATCTGATGATTAATTTCTTATGATAATGTTAACCAGATTTATGTCTTTTACATCATAAATTAACCATACACTGAAACTTACAACTAACTAGCAGCGGAAATAAACAAGAATCACCATGCACAAGAGACACAAGAAATACCTTGGGAAAACCCCAAAAGGGGTAAAAGCCCAACATCCTTTATCTAGAAGAATTCTGTTCCGAATCTGAAGACAGTACAAAGATTTCTTAGCCAAACTTTGCTCTTCAAGAGAGATTGAGCAACCAAAAATATACCAACAAAATAGACCAAGATAAATACCCCAAGAGACCTTTGCTGAACCCTTGCTGCGATTGCCTTAGATCTGCGGTTTCCTTCTTTTAGCTCAACGAACTTCTTGTGTACAAATGAGATGAGGCATCCCTATATTTATATTGGAGAGATGACCTTTCAAGAGGCACCTTTTCGTGAGGTGTCTTTTTGCTGGGGCTAACTTTTCCTTTAAGTCAATAATCAAATATTAATTTAATACCTTTTGGTAGGGCCGACTTTTACAAGTACACATATTCTTTTCTAGAATATTCTTTTTCGAATATATACATTACGAAGACCGACCATAGTTACAAAAATTCAACTATCCCTCTTAACTAGGGAGGTATTCATAATGACCATCTAAATGTTCCCTCATTGGCAAATTTGACTTGTCTTCTTGGCACTTCTTTTGTCATAGAAAGGTTGTATCAAATCATCATCAACATCAACATCATCAACTGCCACAACCTGGTCAGTATCTTGACACATGCCACATCATATAGCTTCAACTATCTGAGCCACACTCTATCTGAGTAATCCAGGCACAATTTTGAATACATCAGGTGCCGAAAGGCACATGATGGGCTACAGGGACCATTCTTCCTAATTTGGTCACCATCTGTGACACAAGAAGAATGTTCGTCTCGTCAGATGTTGAAAGCCATGCCATGGGCTACAAGGACCTCTCTTCCTAATCAGGTCACCATCTGTGACACAGGAAGAATGTCCGTCCCGGACCATTTTCCCTAATCATGTCACTATCTGTGACACAGAGAAAATTACTGTCATGTACCAATCTCCCTAATTAGGTCACCATCTGTGATACAGGGAGATAGACCATTCTTCCTAATCAGGTCACCATCTGTGACACAGGAAGAATGACCATCCTGGACTATTTTCCCTAATCAGGTCACTATCTGTGACACACGGAAAATGACTGTCCACGGTACATCAACACCTTGACCAACCTGGACAATTCTTCGTAATCAGGTCACCATTTGTGACACACGGAGAATGCCCGTCCAGCAACACCTTGACTATCCATGATGCAAACATATATCAACACTATCTTGGACCATTCTCCCCAACCCGGTCACTATTTGTGACACAACGAGAATGACTGTCCATGATGTAATCATATCAGCACTCCCTCTCAACGAGGGAAGACATTCGCATCAACAGAGCGGTTCACCAACTAGCTAACTGGCCGATGGTAAACATCTGTCAGATGCCTTGAATGTCAACAATCTGCTCGTCTGTGTGTTGAAGCTTGGATGCTTCATCTACAACATGTCTCGGATGAAGTCCTGCGAGAAGCCATCTGTGACACAGGAAGAATGACCATCCTGGACCATTTTCCCTAATTAGGTCACTATCTGTGACACACGGAAAATGACTGTCCATGGTACATCAACATCCTGACCAACCTGGACAATTCTTCGTAATCAGGTCACCATTTGTGACACATGGAGAATGCCCGTCCAACAACACCCTGACTATCCATGATGCAAACATATATCAACACTATCTTGGACCATTCTCCCCAACCCGGTCACTATCTGTGACACAATGAGAATGACTATCCATGATGTAATCATATCAGCACTCCCTCTCAACGAGGGAAGACATTCACATCAATAGAGCGGTTCACCAACTAGCTAACTGGCTGATGGTAAACATCTGTCAGATGCCCTGAATGTCAACAATCTGCTCGTCTGTGTGCTGAAGCTTGGATGCTTCATCTGCACCATGTCTCGGATGAAGTCCTGCGAGAAGCCTCTGAAGCCTCACTGCTTCCACGACTCGCGTCGCTGGCTGCGATATATTCTACCTCTGTAGTACTAAGTGCTATAGAAGTCCGCTTCCATGAATTCTAACCGATCTCGTCCTGAAGCAACACCCTTTGGTGCCCTTTTTGTCAACTGCGCTCTCTGCCTAGTTGGAACTGTATATCTCTGCAACCTGACTCCATCACCTGAGACATATCCAACTGTACCATACTGGTACACATGCTCTGCTGCAACCCAATGTACATGCCTCGACTTAAGCATGAGTTGACTTAAGGTGCTCTCTGCAAAGCAAATATTTGATCAAGTACATCAATTATCCAAGCGTCAATTTGTCTAGATGTCTACAAGCGTACAGGTCAAGATGTCTACAAGCGTCAAGCTTGTTGAGAAGTTAGAAGGTGTGGAAAATTTCCGTGCCTAGAAGTACATAATTTGACTCATTCTTGAAGAGAATGACCTTGCAAAATTCATAAAAGAAAATGTACCAGAACCTGAAGAAGATGAAGCCAAAGAGAAGTACAAGAAGGATATGATTAGGGCGAAAAGAATAATTGCAGATTCCATTAAAGACCACTTGATCCCTCAAGGGTCTTCTAAGAATACTCCAGAAGATATGTTTGATGCCCTAACGAGAATGTATTAAGGAAAGAACATCAATCGAAAGATGAACTTGAGAACCCAATTCAAGAATACAAAGACGCAGAAAGGAGAAATAGTTCAAGACTATTTCTCTAGGGTTTCTTAATTCAAAGAACAATTAGAGGCAATTGGAGACAACTTAGATGAAGATGAACTTATAATGACAACTCTTAATGGTCTCCCAAGACCTTGGGATGCCTTCATCCAAACTATTTGTGCAAGAAAAGAGAAACTCCAATTTGACAGTTTAAGGGAAGAATGTTTTCAAGAAGAAGCAAGAGTAGCCAATTGAGAAGCTGTCCTATTAAGAGATGAAGATCAAGCCCTAGCTGCTCATGCTAAAGGAGGAAAGAAAAAGTCTCATTTTCAAAAGGAGACCCACTTTCATAAAGAATCTCACCCCCCAAAGAGATTCCAGAAATATCATAAGGGTCAAATAAAGGGAAAAGATTTGTCCTTTTATCAATGCTATCATTGTGATAAGATGAGACACATTGCTAAGAATTGTCTTGCCAGAAAAGAAGAATACAAGAAGAGAAATAACGAAAGACATCATGCCCATGCAGCTGAAGATGATGAGCCACCCAAGAAGTTGATTAAAGAAGAGATTGAAGATTATGTTTTGTTTTCATTGCTCTCAGGATATGTGACACCTGGAGAGGATACTTGGCTCATAGATAGCGGAGACTCTAAGCACATGACATGTTAGAAAGACATTCTTTCTAGCCTTACAGAAAAGGACTTTCCCTAGAAAGTTTCACTTAGAGATGATTATTAGTACCCTATCAAAGGAATGGCAGAATCCACCTACAAACTTGATTCAGGAACTCCAATGAGAATGAAGGATGTACTTTATGTACCAGGCGTGACAAAGAACTTACTTTCTATCTCAACTCTAAATAAGAAAGGTTTCAGAGTTGCATTCATAGATGGCGAAGTTCGTATGTGGCCTGTTATCCGTTAGCCTAGGGATAACTAAGGAGTTTATGTCTCGAGGCCCATAGGTGTTAGACATGGAGTACCGAGAGCCATATTGACTTGAGCATGGCCCTGGAAGGCCCATCCTTCCTCTTCTTCAACGCCTCCACCTTGTCAGCGACAACAACATCCATCCCATCGACCTGGTCCTTCAACAACAGTGGGTCTTGCTCCATGAGGTAACGAGTCCGGGTATCATAGTATGTGTCACTCTGATTCCCAAAACATTTGTACATGTGCATTTAATTCTTTTTACTTCTAACGTGTGCTTGGACGTTATGCCTTTCCACTTGTCCACACCGAGGGGGAATGACAGGATGCCCTAGTAAGCTGGTTCTCATAGGGTTTGAGTTGCCACTGGGGGGGTTCATGAAAGGTCATCGTCCGTTCCCACCATGCTTACCACTTTTCATATTTTTCCCTCTCATCTATCCCATACATTGGTCCGGGCATTGGGTTTGCCAAGCTAGCAAAGGGTTGTACGTTACCTTGTTGGAAGAAGGGGCTAAAGGCCGAGAGGATAAAAGTAATTGGCAAAAGATAAAAGCCAAAAGAATGAAACCTTCAAATTCTTCGCCCAGGGATCCTCGAGAAAGCCATAAAAGGCTTCTCAGCAAGAAACAAAGGGACACGTAAAAAATAATAAAATCAAGACCTAGTTGGAGGATAGGGGGTCTCATCACGAGCCAACCTTTAGGTCCATGGGCATGTAGCGGAATGACACTACCATTCAGCTGGTCACCACACCATGGTAGTGGCTCTTGGTGGCATAGCCAAGAAAAAGGGGGTCTCATCATGAGTCAACCTTCTCATTTCCGTGAAATGCTCGTTGGTAAGATTGTCACCACTGGTCACCTCGCCAAGGGAGTGTCCCCTAACTAGTCTCTTGAAGGAAAAAGCAGTAAGAATAAAAGATAAAAGGCATGAATGGGCTTGGAAACATTTGCATCCATGACAAGGTGCAACTCACCCTCTTCAGAGGCACCCACAGGTAAGCCATACATTTCCCTGTCATCA
>JZKD02S1201833.1:0-12550 GCA_000966675.3 Picea glauca
GAAGCGCCATCAAAAAACATTTTCCAAATCCCAGTGTTATACACATTTTCATCTATCTTTTTTTATTTATTTTCCTCTATAAAATTTTCTTCTATACAATTATTTACACCATCATGAAAAGATAAAATACAATTTCCCAGGTCTTGATCGGCGACATAAACAGGATAATTATTAGGATTCTATGGATCACTTACTGTATATGCTAATCGTGTCTCTTTGTATAATCAAGTGAATTGTCTGCCAAAAACAAGAATCGTGGCGTAGGTCATGTCTAGTTGAAGAGATCCCCCAAGCTTGGCTCCACAAGACCTAGATAAGAGAAAACCATACTTCGAAGGTATATCAGCGATAACTACATCCATTAGAAAATTTTTTATTGGAACCTGTGCAAGAGTTACCACTAGATATTTGATCATGCCCATACACTTAACTCTCCTTGAATCGAAAGAATACAGGTCTCTATATGGTCTGGTGATTTCGAGGCCTAATCTGTCCATAATAGACTTGGGCATCACATTATGCGAGGCTCTGGAATCCAGCATGCAATTGTGCAGCAAACGTTCGTGCACGTTTAGTGTAATGTAGAAAGGAGCGACGGTATCCCTGGCACCTTCAAAATGTGGACTAAAAGTTATATTAGGCTTTTCATCTTCCAAATTTATCACGTCAAACTGACTCTCTAAATCTGAAAAATTGATCATCTTGGTTATTTGCTTTCGGTATACAGGATTCTTTGCCAATTCGACCAGGGGTATTGGTATCTTGATCTTATTTATCTCACTTTCTGGGCTGAAACCTCCCACAAGTTTATCTGTTTATTTGGTTGAAGCTTTGGTCTCCTTCCTTTCTAACTTATTTGTTTTCATTTCTTTATTTTCAGTTAGTTTTGTTTCCAAAGTCTGTGTTCTGGCTATATTAGCTTTCCCATCTTGGATCTCAGCCTCCTTTATTTTGGTATTCTGTGAGTCTACTCCCTTTATTTTGGCATTCTGCATCTCAGTGTCTTTCAGAGTGGGCTCATATGTTTCGCCTCTTGGCAGAACTTTCTTTGGTTGATTAGTTGACACGGATTTATTTTTAGGCCTTAGATTGTACTTGTGTTGGAGCTTGGCCATTATAGTATCAGCCATCCCTTGATAAGTAGAATCACCTGCATTATTTATGTTGTTATCTTTATTTGACGGTTGTTCTGTGTTTAGAGACCTCTCATAATATTCCTTGGTTAGATGAGATTGTACACAATCGTCGCCCAAATTGTTAACATCTTCTCCTAGATCCTCAAACTCTTGCAAGTCATTTCCTCCTATAAATTTTTTGTTTTTTAAAGGAGTTTGAATTTTTTGGTCCTCAGTTTTAATCTGTCTTTGTTGAATTTGAGGATTGGGGTTTCTTCTGAAATCTCTCTTAACAAATTGATCTTCTTTGGATTGATCTAGCTCCATCCTCGAAAATTTATTTGATATCTCTTTTATTATTCTAGCCATATCATCCATTTTATCATCTGAGGACCTCCCTGAACCTGAAGGTCCCGCTTGTTCGTTAAAACGTTTTCTCTCTCTATTTCTCATTTCTATTTTTGTTTTTAGTTTACCAGAATCCATCATGTTTGACTCAATCTCCATGGCATCATCTTGCATTTGGGTTAGGTCGTCTCCTCTCCTTTCTCTCAATAAAAGTGTGAAATCAGGTTCGAAGGCTCCCACAAAGGTTACCTTGGCTCCAGGTTGGGATGGTTTAACTTCGACTAGGATCTTATTATATAATTTCTTAAATCTTTGAATGAATTCCATAACGGTTTTTGAAATTTTTTTCTTCAAAGATCCAAACTCGGTCAGATAGTATAAATGGTCCTTCCTTTCGCCCCATTGTCTAAGAAAGGAATCTTCTAGAGCATCATAGGATAATATCCAACCTGCGGGCAGACTTCAAATCCAGGTTCTCACCTGACCTTCGAAAGTTTGGACAAACAACCATGAATACACATCTTCATGTTCGAGACCTAGGATATCTGTGAATTGATCAAATAAGTTTATATGTTCGGTCGCGGTTAGGTCTCCTTCCCCTGTAAACTTAGGTAGGTTTTTCATGTAGTTTTCAGGCAGGTCATGAAGGGGTACTGGGAGGACCAGAGGAGCGTATCTAGCAGCTACTTTAGCGAAAATCCTGGGGGGTGGGGGTGGCCCTTGGCCCCCCACTCCTCCTCTTGCAACAGCCCCAACTCCTCCTCCTCCTCCTCTGGTAGCCCCTCCTCCTCCTCCAGCAGCCGCCATAGATACTCTAGGAGAGGAAACTGGTACGTTGTACAGAGGGTTTTGGAAGATGTATAGCGAATTTTTAGCTTCTTCGGGAGACGAGAAAGATGAAAAAGGTGGAAACAGGATACGAGGGCTTGGTTCCTCTTATTTGCAAGAGATGTAAATGGGGGAACCTGCAGGTGTGGAATCCGAGTATATGGTATACTCTTCAAGACTTAGTGAGGTCGGGAAATCTAACTAAAGAGTTGGAGGGATATCAATCGACGCAAGATTTACCGAGGTATTTTTGCCTTCGTTTATGCAGGGGGTAGTCGTATGAGTTTTAGATTTAATTTTCGGAAAAGATAAATTTGGGTTTAGGGTTTTGGCCTCGACTGTCTTCGTTTCTTCGGAAAGGGTTTTGATGAGAGATTCTTGTGAAGTCATCGCTTTGAGTGGAATCTTGGCCTTAGGTTGTGTGTGTCTAAGTTGGTAGACCGCAGTAGTTGGCTTAAGGGAACCTCTTGATTTTAGTATTTTTTCGGGATCGGGAACATGCGTGGTCTGTTTACCATCTGGATTTTGTCTGGTGTTCCTTCGACCGGACGCTAGCTTACTTAACGTGGGGTCGCCAAGTGAATAATAAAAACTTAGCCTTTAGAAGGTGTTCACTCTTTGTTCACCATCAAAGAATAGAAACTTGAAAATGTCATTCTCCCAGGGAAAATGATTTTGTATCTTCGTCCTCGGCAGCGGCACCAAAAAGATGTTGTTCCAGAGTCTGTACTTAAGGCTATAAATTACTAAGTCTATGCATCCAAAAAGAGGGTGAAATATATAAAGGAAGAAAACAACTGGGAAAAGAAGCTAAGGCTGATTTTTGAGTTGTCTAGGTCTAGCTTCCAATTGTTTCTGAATGTTTATGTCCTATTCAATGGTTTCCCATGAATGTTCGAGTTCGGATCAGGTAGTAGCAATTTTCAAAATGGTATTGAAAAGGTTTAAAGTGAGGCTGGTTTGATCTAAGAGACCGAGTTCTATGTTGGGTTGTCTTGCCACAGGTACAGTCATAAAGGAACAAAGTTTTTTATAAAGTGTTGGTTGTTGTTTCACCTTTAGATATACGAGAAAGAATCCCAAAATCGAATTAATAGTATAACAAAATCAAAGTTCATTTTTCGTAACTGAGTTAAATTTTAAAACCATGCATGAAGCGAGAGAAAACATAGAGTTGTTGAACAATGTGAGGCATCAATCAGGGAAGAATCTCACCTTATGACAGAAGAAGAAAATAAGCAGGAAAAACTTTAATGAAGCATATGATATAGAAATCTAAACAATTCACAGGTCTTGTACCTGTTGATAGCCGATACAGAGGAAAAGCTGCAAATGATTAGATGATTGAAATAAATGATCACCACAGTAGAGGTTGTACTAAATTGCAGCTAAGCATTCATTAAAGACACATATGAGAAATGATGTGAAATGCGAAATAACAGAAGAAACACATAACCCAGTCTTGACGAAAAAAAGATTATTCGATCTTCCTTGTATTAATTCTGGCGAAAGAAATATTCTCTGGTACAATCGGCCAAAAGAAAAAAAGCCTTTGTTCTATCTTTAAAAATTATACCTATAAAAGATTAAAACGCTTTGAATTCTAATCGTTCTTAAAATTTCGGTTACAAATGGAAAATGAAGCGTTTCACTTCCTTGTCTCTTGTCTTCCTACACGTGGGCAGGGCGTTTTCTTTCCTTGTTCTCTAGCTCCAAAAATAGGATGGAATAGGCATTTGTTACTACTTTCCTCAAGAAGTCTACCCTTTCCCCTGCTCGATACAATTAACACACCTTTCTATCAACTGGGCTATCAACTTAGAAGGTTCGGCTTAGCTGTTCGCCTCAAAAGTGTAGCAATTCTTTGCTAACTATGGCAATATTTTTCCTACTTGTCGGTCTTCCATGATGATAGACCACAATTGCAAGCTTGATTTTATCAACCATTTATCCACTTGGGCATTATCGACCTGACTTACCTGGGATAATTCAACTTGTCCTTTTTCCACATTTTCCTAGATATCCAATAGATGTTTGGCTATGTCATTTTTTCCCAATGTTCCAGCACTACCTTCTTTATCGAGATCTAACAATTTTTTATTTATCAAGTTGAATGTTTCTTCACAAGAATCTCTAATCTCTTTAGCTCTTTTTTTGCTCTCAGATATATTATGTTCCCACGCCTTCAGTAAGATGTTACCTCTGGTTTTCTCTGGGATAGACAACTTGGAACTGATGGCCACCTCTTCTTTCGTTGTTGCTATAACAACCTCTTGGAAAGAAACCCGAGTTGCCCCAGCTTCTCTTTCTCTCAAGGAGATATCCTTTAACGCTTGTTCATCATATGAAAATGTCTCTGTATGGTTTCTACTTTGGCAAGTAGATCCTATTGAGATACTTCTACCTTCTTTTGTATTTACGTGACTTGGTATTGGAATACCATCATGTCTATGACTTGGTTTTCAACAGAAATTAATTTAGATTGCAGCAGTTTTATTTTCTCCTCCTGTTGACTTACCTGTGTTTGGATTATTTGTACCGAATGATACATATTCTCAAGATCGGATTTATGTCTCTCAATTTCCTGTTGAACGGTTACTCTGGCTTGCTCGAAACCTTTATTTGCCTCATCCCTGGCATTCGCCTCTGTCGTCACTACCTGAGCCTCCAATTTGTTGATCAAGAGTTTCTTTTGTTTCAACCATGCCTTCAAATTTCCAACTGAATATTGGTTGGTTGTTGCATAAGCCCCCAATGTTCCTACTACCTCATCGGCAAATTCTTCCTCTTCCAAGGCTTCTCCATCTGTTAGGATTTTGTATTTTTTAGCTACTGCGCCCGCTCTTTGGTATGTTTCTTTCTTCACCACAACCTTCCTTTTCTTACTGAAGAAGAATTCACTAGGAGGCAACTCTTCTACTATAGAGGTAGGTGTTAGGTCCTCCTTGAATATCCACTCTGTATTGGGGTTCCCCTTTGTGAATTGTAAGGGAGTGACGAATGCAATGGGGTTGTTGATTTCCTTGGTAAATATCTCTAGGTTTCCTTCTTCTTGGTTGGCGATCTCTTCTTCCTGATTCGAGATCTCAGTTTTCTCTGTCTTGTCCTGAGTCTCTTGTTTGCTAGGGTTCACGCCCGTTGAACTTTTATCTTATGCTTGTTGTGTACCCGGAGGTTGTGATTTTCTACCCTGTAAAACTTTGGGGAGGAAACTTCTCATGTTCTCTAGGAATTTCTAAAAATTGACCATATCACCGGGAAACAGAGCTTGAACCCGTCTTAATACTTCAAAGTAGGACCTCACACCTCGGAAGATTTCATCATGAGGTGAGTCTTTGTGTTCGTATCTCTTCAGCCCACAACTTGGCATGTGATTACTCGCAACCTTATTAGGGTCGTGTTTCTTAAACTCAATGTCTACCAATTTCATTTCCTCCAAGGTCGTAGCCTTCGATTTGGCATGACCAAAATCTAATAAATAATATGTACCAATGTGAATGGGTAAGGGTGGCCATACCTTCTTCGATACTCCTTTGAGCTCCTTGCTTATCCCATTGAGCATATTTTCCTAGCGATCTCGCGACATACTAGATTTTCTGGTAAGAATAGAGGCAAATCATATGGGGGGACAGAGGTGCCAAAAACCCTAATATATGAAAACTTCACTTCTATATACCAATCTACGACGCTGCTTAGGTTAGTCGTGATGTTATCCAAAATCCTGGGAGGCAGATGGTCGAAGATGGAGACATGCATTGGTACCATTACCCAGTTGAAAATATCGTAGATGAATTCTTTGGCTTTATCTTCCTAGAGTTTTGAGTGGTAGACATGAATAGGCTCTGCATTAGTTGGAGTCCAACTCTAGCTCATTAATGAGTAAGGTTTCATGAAGCAAATAACATCCTTGATGTAAGCAGACATAAATAATGAAGATGTTTTCCCACTCGTCTTCTATGATTGATATTCTGTAATTCGATTGGCCAGACTGTCTAACAACAATTTGGCCCAGTCGAAAGAAAATCCCTCAGCTACTGTATGAATAAGAGATACCCATGGGAGAAAAAAGTGAGTGGTGTCCTCCTTCCCATATAGTCTATAGGCCATCATCGCTATATACATGAATTGTGGCACTAAAGATGAGATTGAATAAATTCCATGAGTATCGGCCTTGAATTTCGCGGGATGCAAAACCCAATCTTTGATTAGATCGGATAAGATTTTCCAAAACTACTTGCATTCCTTGTTTTTGAAACCCTCTAATAATTCGGCATTGTGAGTAAGGTTTGGTGTGGGAGACAATTTATACATTGCCTGTAAATGCTATGGTCTGAATGTCCCAATTGCCACCTTTTGCTCGTTGAATATTGTCCTAGTCGGGATGTCTACATGGTCCAACACCCATCTAATCATATCATAATAAGGAAAAAGTCGTGGCCTTGCTGCTATCTTGTGCATCTCTGACTGAGCAAATATTTTGTATTTGGTGGACAATTCATCTTTCTCGTTATCACTGGAATCATCTGGACAATTTATCATCTCGGATTGCATAATGTTGGAGACATGCGTCCATGTTTTGACAGTATTGATACTTCTAGGTGAGGTATTAGAAATAATATATGAACCTTGACTTGGACTCTTGGAAGCTGCCTCGAACGCTTTTCGCATAGCCATGATATAGAACCTTGCAATTAGATCCCCTGTCACAGAAAATGAAAACACGGACATAGGTTATCTTGGTGAACTGGCTCTGCGCAAATTAGAAAGAAATCTAAGATAATTATTGAAACCTTTTCTCTTTGAGAACTTAAGTCTGTGTGAGTCCTTGCTGACAGAACGTTTAAATCGTTTAATAGAAATATTTAGAAATAAAATGGGATCTTACTATCAATCACCTCACTAAATTACTAATAAATTCCATAAATGTTTGATAATTCGCGATTCGGGAGGATCGCGACAACGTTTAATTCTTGGTCCATAGGCTATATGGGTTGAACGTTGTTTAAGGTGTTAATTAATCCAGTTCAACCTTTTAATTAAGTGTGTTTAGTCATTAATCCCCTTTTCGACGTTCACAATATCGGATGATTTTACTCCTAGTCTTTGAACCACGAACCCTGAATTCGCGATAGTGCAATTTGGTTGATTAACTGTGATTTGACTTAAGATTTTAATTAACCACGATTAATTAATGAATATCGCGACTTCGGGGATCGGAGTTACAAATGTGTTGTTTTTGAGGTAACAACCGTTGAGTCGCGAAATCGCGATAAAGATTAACTATGGCTTAAATGTCATTATTCTTGTTATTAACCAAATTGACTTAAAACAACTTTGCAACTTCGCATGTCGGAGGTTTGAAGGGAATTTGACGTGTAACTCCCGAAATGTGAGAGCACAAGGTAATAATGGTGATTAAAACTAAACCAACTATCTCCATTTTGCATGTCAGGATACTGGGGCTTTGGTAGGTATAATCGTGATATACACGAAATCTCGAAATCCGACTTTTTAGGCTTAAGTGTATCGTTTCACTACTTAGAAAATAGGTAGCTCCAACCTTTGATAGCTAGAGTATTAGAAAAAAGCAAGTGTTCCAACAGTATGCAGATTAAAGAAGGCCCTGTATGAAATCAAACAAGCTCCAAGATCTTGGTATGCAAGAATTGACAGTTACTTGACGAGACTTGGATTTTCCAAGAGCTATGTTGATCCAAACCTTTATTACAAGGTTGTGAATGATGAACCTGTGATTCTAATACTATATGTTGATTCTTTGTTTCTAACAAGTGCATAACCTCTCATTATTCATTGTAAGAAGGAGCTAGCATCTGAATTCGGTATGAAGGATCTTGGTCTCATGCATTACTATTTTGGACTAGAAGTATGGCAGAAGCGTGGTGAAATATTTCTAGGGAAGGGGAGGTATGATGTAAATATACTTCAGAAGTTTGGGATGATGGATTGCAAATCCATGGAAATTCCCATGGTGACAGATATGAGGAAGTTGAGAGACTCAGATTCTAATCCAGTAGACTTGTCCTTGTACTGACAGTTGATTGGATCATTCATGTATTTGGTGAATACCCGACCAGACATTTGCTTTGATGTGAAAATGTTGAGCCAATTCTAGGGGAAACCTAGACATGAGCATTGGATAAATACAAAGAATATTTTGAGATATCTTTGCGGGACGCTAAACTATGGTTTGAGATATGCCTCAAACAATGATGTACAACTGCATATATTTAGTGATTTAGGTTGGGAAGGGAGTGCATATGACATAAAGAGTTCTTCTGGTATATGTTTCAGTTTAGGCTCTGCTATGATATCATGGGCTATTAGGAAAAAAAAAATTGTGGCACTCAACACTCTAGAAGCATAATATATTGTAGCTTATGATGCTTGTATGAAATCGTTATGGATTCGTAAGATGGTTTTTGGACTATTTGATCAGGTACTGGATTAAATTGTGATATATTGTGATAATCAAAGTTGTGTGAATATTTCAGAGAACTCTGTGTTCCATGACATGTCGAGGCACATTGAGATCAAGTACAACTTTATCCATGATAAATTCCAGAAGGGAGAAGTGGTTCTCCATTACATCTCCACCGATGAGTAGACAATTGATATTTTGACAAAGCCTCTGTCCAAGATAAAGTTTTCATACTTGAGGGACAAGTTGGGACTCGTGGATATTTCTCCCTTTGTTCAAAGGGAGGAGATGACTTCCTCGATTGAGAGGGAGTACTGATGAACATACATTCTTCATGTGGAGAATGGTCCAAGTTGGCATATCGTTGATGTGTATCATGCTAGTACAACTTAGATATGATGCAAAGCATCATGTTAGTACATATTAGATATGATACAGATGTCTTGAGACACATCGTGCTAGTACAACTTAGATATGATGCATTGACATCATGCTAGTACAACTTAGAAATGACGGTTATGCTCGAGTCACATCATGCTAGATATGATCATGCTAGTACAACTTAGATATGATCATACAACTTAGAGATGATGCAGGTGACTCACATCATGCTAGATATGATCATGCTAGTACAACTTACATATGATGCAGATCATCATTCTAGTAAATCTTAGAGATGATCATACAACTTAGAGATGATGCAGAGGCATTGATCTACATCATGCGAGTACAATTTAGAGATGGCGCATTGACACCATTCTAGTACAGTTTAGAAATTATGTAGATGGTACTCCACATCATGCTAGATATGATAATGCTAGTACAACTTAGATATGATGTAGATCATCATGCTAGTACAACTTAGATATGATCATACAACTTAGAGATGATACAGTGGAGTGGATGGTTCTTGTAGCCATTGAGGACATTCAACATTTGTTGGGACAATCATTCTTCTAGGACGCATGTCTGGATTAGAAGAATGGTCCTTGTATCACTCTATTGAGTGAGTGACTTATGCGAGACACTCTGTTGAGTACGCTAAGTTTAGCACATGACTTATTCATCATCATGCCCGATTATTCAGATGGAGTATGGCTTTGAGAGATGATGCAGATGATGATATGATTTGATGCTAGGAGACTGTTGTATTGCATAGTGATAGCTTGTGTAGCTATTAGTTGATTGCATTGGAGACTCTGTGTCTCTGGACAATAGATATGTACTACCGTGGTGGATGTTTTCCACCGGTAGTGATTGTATGTCACTAGTTAGTAGTTGTGTTCTACTAAGAGTGGTTGTGTACCACTGGATAGAATTTGTGTACTACTATGGATCGACATTGTTGTGATCTATTCGATGGAATTGTAGTAACTGTGTACTACTACTGGATTTCCATGGAGATTACCAGTAGTGTTGAAGGTGTTTCCTAGGTTGGTGTGCTAACCAGTAGTGTTGGAGGTGATTTCCATCTAAATGGATAGTGATGATGATGCTCGTGACTTGATCTACGTGATAATGAGATAACCTATGTGGCTATGATGATGATACATGTAGGATGTTCTGCAAGACTATGTGAGCCTTTTCCATAACATGTGAAATGGATAGATGTGTTTGAGATCATTACAATTAATACCTCCATATCTAGGAGGGATTGTTTATATTATGGTAGTTGCGGGAGGTATTAACCTCCATGTATAACCTTTGGCTAGAATAGAATATTCCAGAAGTAAGAGAAACCATAAATAGATGTGTAGAAACCCTAAAAGACAAGTCGGCTCAGTAAAATAATTAATATTAAAGTATTAGATTCTAAAAGGACAAGTCAGCCCAGACAAGTGACAAGAACCACTATAAATAAGAGATGATCTAGCTCATGTGTACACACTCAATTCACTCACTCTCTCAATGAAGGATAGTGCAATTTTGGAGCTGCAGCTACAATATAGGAAGGTGGATAATCTAGAGTGTTTCTTGGTCTCTCTCTCTAGTGCTATCTAGCCTAAGATGTGCAACCTACTTTCTAGTATCTCTTGGTGTTGTTCTTGGTGATATTTTTCAAATGTTGTTGTTGCAACTGCAACTGTGGTAGCTGAGTATTGTTCTTGTTCTATGGCTTTGGGACTTTCTATTTGGTGAGCTATCTTTGGAGAAAGATGCACTCTCTTGGTTATCTGTTGGTTCTAGTGTTGCTTCCAGAATCATTCTATCTAGAAAAGGTTATGGTGCTCGGGGGTGGTTGCATGCCTATGGTTGGGTGACAATAGTGATATTGTTTATGGTAAAATGATCACATCGAATATTTTAACAAATATGACTCTTGGCCTTCCACCTTTCTCTATGAATTTTCATCTATAGTGCCCCTCTCTCATTGTAATGATTGGTTTGGACATTGAAGCATCTTCATTATCCAAATTTGATATTCGATCATCATGGAGTTCAAACCTCCTCTTCAACCATTTGAATTATAATCCTTTTGCTACTCCTCTTCCACTGTGACAACTATTTTTATTGTTTCTTTGTTGTCCTTGGTTGTATATCACATTGTGAGAACGTTGAGTATGACCTCCCCTAAGGATTGGTTACCTGTCACCATTTAACATGCAGTGGATGAGTGACCACATAATATCCTCAAAATACATCAACACTACACATTTGAAACCATAGAAATAAAAAATTAACTAAGTAATAGTTCATATGTGTTTCCCCGAGTTTGGTTCCTGGTTCCTCTACCTTTGATTAAGGTGTCATGTTCTTTGGGCATGTTAACAAGGTGTCAAATATTAATCCCAAAATATGTATAACATATGTGATGAATTTCTCAAATCATATAACTAGGAAGTTTTAGATATCGAAAATAAATTTCCAATGGTATAAAGAACGCACAAAACAGACACCTGAGTCAAACGTTACATCCAAATTATAAAATGTAGTTTTGTAGGGTTTTGTCCCCTTTTCAGAGGAGTAAATGGGAATTGCTCTGAATTGTTTTAGAGGAGTTAATGGGAACTACTTTGAATTGTTTTGGAGGAATTAACGGGAACTCCTCTGATGGTTTTGAAGGAGTTAATGGGAACTCCTCCGATGGTTTCATAGGATTTTGTGGGAACTCCTCCAGTTCTTTCGAAGGATTTTTCAACAACTTTCAGAGGAGTTCGTGGGAACTTTCAACAATTTTTAGAAGAGAGGTTTGAGATTTTTCGTTTGCATGAGAGAGAATGAGAGGATTTTCAGTAGAAAAGTATAGAAGGGGAGCCCAATTTCTTCTCTTAGGGAAAGGATAAGAGAAGAAATTAGGGAAGGTGTTGTGTGGGAAAAAACCACAGGTAACTAGGAATATCTCTACTGGGAACTCAAGGGAACTCACTGTAAGGAAAAATAACATCCACAACAACAACACTAGTTGTTACATTGAAACTCACACAAGAGTTCACTCTTCAGGCCTGACAACTTGGCTCTTCTATATTCATCTCCAAAGTGCTCCAAAATGCTCCAAAATTCTCTAGAATTCACCCAGCCTTCTTGCTATATATCCAGTGGTATTTCTCCTTGCTCCCTGCTTACTGCTCATGTAAAACTCAATGTGTAAAAACTTATTGTAAATGCCCATAAAAATTTCCTCTATTTTCCAAAAACAATTCTGGCTACTCACTTTTTCCAATGTTGATTGTACTTCATATCCATGTTCTCCAATAACTATGGGATGTGACTCTCACACCCACCCTCTGTAATATACCAGATATAAAATGTATATAGAACATAAATAAAATGCTAGAAATGGCAGAATAATAGCAATATAACTAGAACATTCACCACAATA
>JZKD02S1201877.1:4434-18751 GCA_000966675.3 Picea glauca
AAAAATCCAACCATGTTAAGGGTTGGTGTGGCTCAGGCCGGGTGCGATCCCTGGGTGATTTTGACGGCTTAGATGCCCCTGAGTCGCGGTTTCTCAAGCCACAGGTTAATCGCGTGCCCAACAGGTCCCGCACAAATTAACAAACAAAAAAAAAAAATATTCTTTAGAAGCTAGAATTAGTATAAATAAGAGTAGGAGGCATAAAAAAGTTTGTCTTGAAAATTATTGTAATAGAACTTTGCTCTGTTGGAGGTTTCCCCCTCTAAGAGGCAAGTGAACATTGTTTTCTTTGAATAAAGGTATTATTTATGGTGTTGTTATTTTCATATTTTGTTGTTCCATTGATATTTGTTGAATATTCTTGTTTCTACATATTATATTACATATGACACCTTACAAGTGGTAATAGAGCACTCTCCTTGGAAGGAATTGTGGGTTAATTTTTTTTCAGGGTAAAGACGTGTTCTGGCATCTTTAAACTACACTGATTTTTTGTTCAACACATCAATCCATGGTCGGAGAAGCGTACACGCAAGAAATACAAGAGGTTTTTAAGCTCACATGGTTGGACACCCTTGTAACCCCTATTGGTACCCCTTCGAGTGGTAGTGCATTAGATAACACATGTATACAAACTTTCTCTCCCACATACCTCTGGTATATTGAGAGCCCCCGAGGTATCCTAAAATCAAACTTAGATTGATTGATTGACCACTTGATTGTTATAGTGCCACCAAGAAAAGAACTCAAGAAGATACTCTCTAGTACCTAGGAAATCGGGTAGCACGGCTATGGGTAAAGTCTAACATCCTTAGTTGGTTCTCTGAGATATTGGGTCGAGTACTATTGTTCGACCCTGCATATATATCATAGAGCTATAGCACACGAAAAACCCTTATCTGTAGGAACCTTGGAAATCCAAGCCTTGGGACAGAAACAGAACAAAAAAGGAACAGAGAAGATCTATTGTCATGCAACCTTGCCTCCTGCATTCTGGTTGCGAAATTAATACACATTTTTTCCTGTTAAGAATTTGAGCATTTTGACACTGCAGTATTATTTTGATCGGAATATAACTCGACAGGAGTAAAAAAAAAAAGTTTTGGGCCTACCCGCACCCTTATTTGAGACCTATCCCATTGGATTCCTCTTTTCATACTAATCGTTGTGATTCCTATCATTTTTACCTTTTCTTTTTTCACCCTATGGACCCATACCCTTCCTAGCACCCTTATTCCCCACTTATCCCATCGGTCTCCTCTCGCTACCCTAATCATAGTGGTATATATCACTTGTCTTCCTTTTTTTCCTTGGACCCACCCCTCATACCCTCATGGCTCCCACCCGCCAAGAAGAAACCAATCAGAAACCGAGTACTAACCTTACTTCCCTTCAGGGCCAAGTAAATAAGGGCATTCTGACCATTCATGTGAAAATGGACCTTATCCAAGAACAACTCGGTAGCTAAATGGTTGAAGTTTATTCTGCTCTACACCAATTCATGAACAAATTCTAAGGTCCTTCCTCCTCTGAACCACCTCTCTATACTGAAGGTGTTGACTCCAACCAACATTTATACTCTCATTCAAACTCTCTACCTCATGACCCTTGTCTTCCTAGAGTCGAGGTAAACAAATTTGATGGCTCGCATCCACAATCATGGCTTACTCGAATGGAACAATATTTCTCCCTACATGGTATCATTGATGATTTAACCAAGCTTCATTATGGAATTCACTATTTGGATCCAGAACGATGGAAATGGTGGTAATGGCGTTGAAATGCACACCAAGGGTATGTTTCTTAGTCACAATTTGTTGTAGAGTTGTATGAACGCTTTGACACAGAAACCCACCATTTAGAATGTTTAACCAAGTTGAAAGAGTCTCGAACAATGAAATATTTTATTACTTCCTTTGAGAACTTGGCTTTCTACATGGAGGGCATGACCAATGCTTTCTTCTGGGAATGCTTTATCAGTGGCCTTAAGGATGAAATATGATCCCAGTTCATCATGGCTCACCCCCAAACTTGGTTGGAAGAAATTAAATGTGCCAAGGAGGCACAAAAGGTATCTTGGCCTAGAGCAGAAAACTCACTTTTGTTCCCCACCCAAAACCCACCACCTCTTCCCCTGAGGCCCATCCTCTCAAGGTAATAAAATTAAAACGGGAAGAAATGGTTGAATGTCAACTCTACGGTCTTTGCTACAATTGTGATGATAAATACTTTCACGGGCACAAGTGTAAAGAAAAAAAACTTTTTATGGCCATTTTAGAGGACGTTTATAATGAAGAGGTTGAGGTTACACCTGAAGTAGAGCTACCAAAAACTGATGATACTACCCCTCCCTCTAACCCTCCTGAAGTTGAACTATTGATTTCCTTGAATGCTCTCACTCGTTTTTTTTCTCCCCAAACCCTAAAATTGATTGGATACATTAATTACAGGAAATTCATCATCCTAGTTGACAATGGAAGCAATCATAATTTCATTCATTGTCTGATTGCTCAAGAAGTCAATTTATATATCCGTTCTGTCAACAATTTCAAATCATGATTTCCAATGTTGGTTCCATGAAATTTCGGGGGCATTGTGAAAATGTGTGCCTACAAATTGGTCAGTATAACTTGAAATATCACATGTTTTCTATTAACATGGGTGGTTTTGATATTGTGCTTGGAGCTAAATGGTTACACACTCTTGGTCCCATCATAATGGATTTTAAGGAATTAACCGTGCAATTCCAACAGTAAGGACAACAATATAAATTCCAAGGTATTACAACAGGGTCTCTCGAGACCATTAGTTCTCATCACATGGAAAAGTTACTCAAAAAATTTCATTATGGCATCATTTTCCAACTCCATTCCATTCAAGCAATTGAGACACCCCCGATACACCTCAGCCTTCAAATGATTATTTCCTTCCATCCCAATATTTTCCAAAATACCTAGGGCCTTCTCCCCTCCCATGGGGACCATGATCATTCCATTCCTTTAATACCGGGAAATCTTCCTCCCAATGTTCTCCCTTTGCTCAAAAAAATGAAATTGAGAAAATTATCCAAGAATTGTTAGAAGCACGTGTTATATGTCCTAGTACCATCCCATATTCTTCCCCTATTGTCATGGTCCTCAAAAAGGAAGGCACTTGGAACATGTGTCTTGATTTCTGTGCCCTTAACAAACTTACTATGAAGGAAAAATTTCTCATTCTTGTCATAGATGACCTTCTGGATGAACTTAATGGGGCTCAATACTTTACCAAAATTGGCCTACATTCAGGCTACCACCAGACATGTATGAAAGAGGAAGACATCCTCAAGACTACATTTCACACTCATGAGGGCCACTAGGAGTTCTTGGTCATGCCCTTTGGCCTCTATAATCCCCCCCTTCACTTTTGAAAGCCTCATGAATCATATAGTCCGTCCTTTCCTCTATCACTTTTTGTTAGTTTTATTTGATGATATTCTCATCGATAGTAAAACATGGCAAACACATCTCACCCATGTAGATCAAGTTCTCCATCTCCTCTCCAAGCACCAAATTTTCCTCAAACAATCTAAATGTGCTTTTGGTATCTCTAAAGTTGAATATACGGGTCATATTGTTGGAAAGGATGGTGTAAGGGTGGATCCCAAGAAAATTGAAGCTATGAAGAATTGGCCTCGCCCTAAAACTCTTACAATTATGTGTGGTTTCCTAGGTTTAAAAGGTTATTATCGCAAGTTTGTTCATAATTATGGTAAAATTGCAACACCTTTCATAACTCTCCTTCAAAATAATGATTCCAGTTGGATTCCTTTTGAGCCTTGAAAGAAACTATGTGCACTACTCATATACTGGCCCTCTCTAACTTCACCAATACCTTTGTTCTAGAATGTGTTGCATTCGAGAAAGGAATCAAGGTAGTGCTCATGCAAGATGGACGACCTTTGTCTTTAACCAACATTTGGGTCAATCAATTTATGAAAAGAAAATGTTGATTATTTTACACACAGTGGATCTTTGTGCCCTTATCTATTGGGACAAGAATTCCAAATGAAAATGGGTCATCAAAGCCTCAAGTACTTCCTGGAACAAGGAATTTCATCCCTCAAGCAATAAAAATGGATGACAAAGCTATTTGGATATGATTATGAGATTGTTTACAATAAGGGAAAATAAAATATGGTGGTTGATGCTCTTTCTCGTAAATATGAAGATGAAGGGTCCCTCTTTTCCCTCTCATTCAATGTAGTAGAATGGCTTCAAGTGGTTCGAAAGGATGGTTTCAAGACCCCAAAATTTCCAGCCCAATTCAAAAACTTCAATAAGCTCCACAAGCTTCTCTAGGGTACTCTTGGCACAATGAAGAGTTTCTCTATAAAGGTCACTTGTATTTAAGAAAATAGTCAGACATTAAACCCAAGGTGCTCTTTGAGTTTCACACTTCACCTACAACAGACCATTCAGGTTTTACCAAAACTTATGAAACGGTAACACGATATTTCTTTTGGGACGGTATGAAACAGGACATCTGCACCTTTTTGGCCGAATGTGATATATGTCAATGCAATAAGGGTGACACTGTCAACCCTCATAGTACACTCCAACCACTCCCACTTCCACCTACTATTTGGACAAATATTTCCATGGATTTCATTGTTGGCTTAACCAAATCAAGCAATAGGTCAGTCATCATGATGGTAGTCAATTGTCTTTCCAAATATGCTCATTTATGTGCTCTTCAACACTCGTTCACAACATCCACAATGGCTCATTTTTTTATGGATAATATCTTCAAACTCCGCGGAATGCCTCATTCTATTTGTTTTTATTGAGATCCCACTTTTACCAACAATATATGGCGAGAACTATTCAAACTCCAAGGAACTCAGTTGCATCTCATCACAATTTGTCATCCCCAGACTGATGGCCAAATGGAAGCAGTCAACAAGTGTTTGGAAACATATTTGAGGTGTTTTGCATGTGACAGACAACATCAGTGGATTCAATGGTTACCCCTTGTTGAATGGTGGTGCAACACCTCTTATCATATTGCCACTTTCATGACTCCTTTTGAAGTAGTCTATGAATATAATCCACCATTGATTCTACCATGCATGCAGAGCATATCCAAACATCAGGAAGTTGACCACAATCTTACCGTCCACATGAAAATTCTCTGTACTCTCAAAGACAATTTGGTAATGGCTCAAAATTGCATGAAGCAGTAGGCAGATCAAGGTCATTCTGAACATCAATTTTTTGAAGGGGATCAGGTGTTTCTATTCCCCCAACCATACAAGAAGAATTCACTCAAAGCCCAACAGTGTCAGAAACTTGCACTGAAATTTTATGGTCCTTATATTATTATCAAACGCATGGGGCTAGTGGCCTATTAGTTAACTTTTCTGAGTCACTCCAAGCTACATATTATTTTTCATGTCTCATGCTTGAAGAAAGTGATTGGCACCAAATGCCACACCCATACCATCCTACCAGTGTTAGATGAAAAAGGTTCCATTTGGTTTCAACCACAAGCCATATTGGATTAGAGAGAGTGTTGTCTTCGTCAACGCACCACCAAGGAATTTTTTCTTCATTGGAAGGATACTCCACCAGAAGATGCCACCTGGGAACCGTCTACCATTCTGTAGTAGTTTCCTCATCTTAATCCTTGAGGATAAGGCTCTTTTTCAAGGGGGAGGGAATGTTAGGGACCTAACCCCTCACATAGATAGAATAATATATTTTCCATGTAATAAAGGCCAATATTAGTTAGTAAGTCCTACTCAATAGACGTGAACAAGTCAATGTAAGAATACCTAATAGAAGCTTCCACTTCTAGAAAGATCTTCCTCTAGAATGTTCTTTAGAAGATGGAATTACTATAAATAAGAGTAGGATGCATGAGAAATCTTGTCTTGAGAATTGTTGTAAAAGAGCTATGCTCTTTTGGAGGGTTTCCCCTCGAAGAGGCAAGTGAACAATGTTTTTCTTGAATAAATGTATTATTTCTGGTGTTTCTCTTCTCATATTTTGTTGTTCCATTGATATTTGTTGAATATTCATGTTTCTTCATATTATATTACATATGGTACCTTACATAAATCTTATAAAAAAATGAACAAGATTTTTATAACAATGAGTCCAATATTAATTACATCTGTCCATTATTGTTATTTAGACAAAAAAGTTGACTGACACTTTTGTCTTTTTTGTGTTGACTATGCTGCACTTTAACCTATGTAAATAGTTGAAGGGTTTTTTAGCTTGAGATTTAGCACAATTAAACGTTGTTCTTTGTATTGATCCAAAAGATTCTATTGCTAAATTTCACTTTGAGCATATAGGATGAAAGGGATTTGAATATATGTTTTCTACTATCAATGTGCCTTGAACCTATTTGACATGATTCAATGTAACTATGAGTCAATATTTTTTTAATGAACAACATGTATAATATAACATATCTACATATGCTTACTAAATTTTACCTGGTTTATGCACTTAAGAAGTAGTTTTAGATCATCAAAAGTGTTATTTTCCTTTAACGGTGCAATGAACGTCGATTTCCTTTTGCACGGTACATTTGAAGTTATTTATTTTTCGTTTCACAATTTTTTATGAATAACAACATAGGAAATTTTTTCATTGAAAGTTGCTCTTGAATGAAAGCAAACTCTACTACGAATGTTGGAAGTAATTGTAGCAACATCTTAACAAAGACATGCATTAGTTTCCAGTTTTTTACTTAGAAAGTACATCAGAAGGAAACACATCTATTTTAATATAAATGTTTGAATCAAAATAGACTTACTATTTCCTTATCATTTTTTAAATTTCCAACTTTGATTTCCAATGTATATTGTGTGCCTAATTTCTTTCAACTAGTGAAAATTGCACCTATTGTTCCAATCGCATAGTGTTTTGTTGTCACTAAAAGTTTTTTAATTGATGTGTTTGGTATGAAGTTGTACTCTTGGCTTTCCCTGAAAAGAGATTTTCTTGATGTTGTTCAATGAAACTAGTGTAGACATTCAAGGTTATTTCCATCTGACTGTTTGCAGTTGTTAAATCTCCATGCAAAAGCTTAGTTGACTTTTCTGATTTGTCAGGTATTGCTCTATACGTGACAACAACATTTCCATCAAAAAATTGTACATCTTTGCAACTAATAAACTCTTCAATGTTGATTGGGAAAGAAGCTATTTGTTTGGTCCTATACATTGTAAGCAGATACAAGTCAACATATGAATGTTTGAAGGTGGCATTTGAATCCATATTTTGCAATGTCTACCTATTCTTTTCTATTTTGGATGTTGTTGTTTTGTTTTTGTTTTTCCTCACTGCCTTTTCTCATGTTGCTATGGGCCAAAAAATATTTGTTATATTAGATGAGAATCTATGGAATTTGAACATATAGCATAAACTAGATTGCATACAAAGAGAAACAATGCAATTATATTTGGAAACATATTTTTGACAATAGTTAAAGAAAACAATTTCAAATGCACATACCAATTGGAAAAGTTGAATTTCTAATAAGGGAACTAATTTCAAGTTGTTGGGGGTTGTATGTAAAGTAGCAATTTGCAGAAGACACACTAATAAGATCATCCATCTAGGATCTATCACTTATTGTATTGCTATCAAATGTTTAGTGATAAGATGAATCTCCAAGACTATAGTTTTGACAAAGGAATTGTTTTTCAACATATGTTTATTGGTAGCATTAAGCATCAAATAAAACATGTGATAGTCAATGAATATCTGAAATATGCATTGAAAAGTTGAAACCTCCTCTATGAAATCAAGAAACCTTGAAACAGTAAAAGTATATTTACAATATTGATAACATTAATATTGTAGACTATCTTTTGAATGAAATTTAAAGGATAGGCCCTTGAATTATATAGCCCACAAAATACTATTTTTTGGTGTTAGTAAGTTCGAAAATGTTGGTTTAAGGTATCAGATATAATATAATATGAAGAACCATGAATATCAAGCAGATAAAGATAAGTGTTAGTTTCATTTATTCATCAATATGTTACATGTATAAATACATTAATGTTGACGCTTGGATTTGGATTCCAAGATGTCTCTTGGACTTCTAATGATAATTCACTTAGTGTGACGTTTCATATTCTTTCTCTGAGTAACCCTAACGAATTAAGTTTCCTACATTGCCCTCCTTAATCCAAAGGGGTGTATGTGAGTCCAAGGTGAGAGATGATATCTCAAAGTGGGCAGATGAAATATGGAAGAGAACAATTACTGATGGCTAAATGTGCTCTCTGAATTTGATTGTTTTGGGATGACCACAAACTTAATGGTGATGGTGGTTTAAGGAAGACCACAAACCAATCTGGTTGTTTAAGGATAACCACAAACTCTGAAACCTTTCTCTAGGCTCAATGGTTCCTAGAACATTTCCTATTTTAGCTAGAAGCTGGAAGTTGATGTCTTCTACTAATTGGAAGTGCTCTCGAATGTTGGTTTAAAGATGACCATAAACTATGACGTAGAAGAAGCTGAAATTCTTCTACTAAGTGGAGGTTTAAGAAAAACCACAAATAGTTGTATAGCAACATTTGTAGGTATTCTACTAAGCGGTGGTTTAAGGTAAACCACAAACCAATCACACTCACTTGTCATGCTCACTTGTCACTACTTGATTGATAAGACTTCAAAACTTGAACACTGACTGTGAGGTACAAGCTGAGAAGATAGAAATCCTTTCACTGGAAGATGCATCAATACTCGAGAGTGAATTCATCGGTTTGACTAACATATCTTCTTGACTATTGATGACCATCACCAAGAATTCATTCACCCATAGTGGTTCTTTACTCTTGGAATCGTCTTGTGTTTGAAACACATGTCTCAAGGATGATTGTGTTTTCCACAATGCTCTAAAGGATGAAGATCGAAGCACTGATATTCCATGTGGCCAAATCACTCACAATGTTGGCATATCGAAATCTACTCTTGAACTAGAGCATGTGAATATGAAATTTCTTTCAGCAATCCAACACTCTCAAACTGAAACAATTTGGTGTAATTCGGATTATGAAAGGTGACATCCTTTTCATATCCAATACCCATTCTATGTTTTTTCTACTTGATTTCTTCCCATTCTTCCCAAGGTCTATTGATTTGCTTAGAAAGAGGAAGCTAACCTGATCTGGAGTTGGCTCACTGAGTTGTTGTTTCTATTGATCTAAATCGACGACATCATCTTCTTTGTCTTCAAAATGAGGGCTCTAAATAGGTATTAGTTCATAATGTTGTCGAAGATTACTATCTCAAGTGCATCATGAAGGATTGATTATGAGTTTGAAGTAATGTTGTTTTCGCTTGTGAAACTTGCAAGCACGTTAAGACTTCAAAGTGGTTTTGTCAAGTATCACTATATTTTCCACATAAAAGAGGATTATATTGTTCAATAACTATAACAGTTCCTCAACTCTAGCCATTTTCAAGACAAAAATAGATCAAAAGGGTTTCTTGCAACTCCACCCTTTCACAAGCAAACTAAAAAATGCAAGCAACAAATGTAGGGTGTGGGATTCTACCGAAAATGCACTCGTTTACAAAAAAAAAAAACTTACAATACTTCAAATGTGTTTTGAGTGATCGGAGAGTTTGGATATAAATATGGAACCTATGCCTTGACCACAAACATAAGAGCATTTGCAAATTTCCATGCTTGCAGCCTTTGATTGACAACATCTATTGGCAATCGAACAAGAGAAGTTGTTGCAATCGAACAAGAGAAGTTGTTGCACCTCCAACAGTGCCTCATAACAAATGAGCGATAGCATTACAATTTTCTAGGAAACATTATAATATGTATGACAAAAAGCAAAACCCCAAAATGTTCAAAGCCTTCTTCTCTTTCACTAAAGTAAATATTATGAGGGGCTTCATCATCATTGCTATGATATCGATTAAAAACAACATACTGATGGTCCCCATTCAAAAAGAGGAGCCTATTTTATGTTACTTTGGTCTTTTCAGTAACATTTTCTTCAAGCAATAATGCCCTAAACCTAAGTATGCCTTCCTCACCTAAGCAGCAATTGGAATGGGGTCTTATACGCTGAACAACACAATTATGGCATCCTCCTCTAATTTCAACTTTCCAGTAATGTCAAGAGGGATGGGTACCAGAACAATAAAAATGGACCCCTTAGGATCAGTGGCCAAGGCTTATGACAGATTATAGGAAGAGTGGCCAAGGCTTTGCGCCTATTGCTCTCCTCTATTTGCAACTCGTGGAGTCTGATATTGAACTGGTGAAATCGTATCTACTCTTAGAGAGCGCTTATTCTCTAATAGAATGGAAAGACAAATGGGATTTGGAGAGAGTCAATGTTAATGCACCAAATTCATGAATTGGCTGGAAAGTAGTGTGAAATCCTTCGTCGACACTATCATTAATGTCTCCTTGCAGCGTGAGATTCAATTACGGCTCGATCGACTCCTGAAATCCTTGGTCAACGCCAGAAATAATGTCTCCTTGCAGCAAGTTAGGAGGGCAGTCAAGCTATTGTTCACGTTAGGTAGCCATGCGAACTACTGTTGTCTCGGTTCTCGACAGTTGACGCCAATATTAACGAATGCACTTCATGTTAATGTTGCTCTGTGAATATCCATCCTCACACATTCTCCTCCTCTCGAGGATATATGGAAATTCATTAAGTTGTTGCACAGGTTCATCGACTACACTTGGTGACTACACTTCATCTCTGTATGGGTAGGTATTCTGGACAAACAATTCATGCAACTCCAGCAATTGCAGGATGAGATTAATCATGAATTAGGTTTAGGGTTTCTTTACGTTCCAATTAGAATTAGGTTTATATATTTCCCATCGTTGCATAAGATGAATAGGTATGGACTTCTTGATGTGACTCAAGGAAAGCTCGAGAATTTCCTTGAGTGACGACTGCAGACCCTGGTGTTTAAGTCTACCAACATAGATAAAGGAAGAGGAATCGACCCACGGTAAGAGATCTGTGGGAGGTTAAAACTCATATATGGATGGTGGAGATATTTTCTATGAAACTAAGGAGGATTCATAGCTTGATGCGTACGAGTGGGGCTTGATATTGATGAAGGGAAAGAGGTCCAAGAGGTCTAGGTATCGAGTCTCATTGGCTACTCAAATTCAAGGAGCGGAGAATTCTGTTTCTGAAGAAGAAGACATGGTGTTCTGTTTGGTCATGCTTGTAAGAGGAGTGAATACTCGAAATTCAAAGGATGGAGCATCGAAAATAGTATGCATGAATGCTCAATACTCGATTGAAGTGAATGCGCAGAATATGCCTTCTGGAAAATGAAATCAAGAAAAAGAGAGGTCGAATATGGTCGTTGGTTTGAGTCGAGACGGGTGTTGAATGAAGCGTAAGAGACAAAGCATCAGTTATGTTTTAGGGTTTGATGTACGAATAGAGGGCATTGGTTGCAAAACAATTTACAGATAGATGTACAGGAAAGACCGTGGCAGAAGAATACCTCATATCACACACAAAGGAGGGCGTTAATGATGTTGAGGAAGTCTAACACAGACGGGGACTAACTATAGGCATTTCTACTTGCTGGGAAGATGAACAGACCTCAGGGAATCGATTAGAGCGTCGGATTGATAAGCAGACAGTTGTTTTTGCACAAGAATGAAAATTCCTAGATGTTATGGACAACTACCATAGAGAATCATGCCTAAGAACCAAGGTTTCTCTATAGGTCACTATTAGATAAGCATAAAGATAAGTGTTAGTTTCATTTATTCATCAATATGTTACATGTATAAATACAATGATGTTGATGTTTGGATTCATATTGCAAGACATTTTTTGGACTTCTAATGACCATTCACTTAGTGTGACTTTTCATATTATTTCTAGAGTAACCCTAAGAGATTAAATGTTTCCAACAACAAATAATACCTTTATTTAAGAAAGCAATTTTCACTTGCCTCTTCGAGGGCTTAGAGGGGGGATTGGAAAGGGAAACCTCTAGCACTAGAGCTATATTATAATAATTTTGAAGAAAAAACTTTATAGTGCCTCCTACTTCTATTTATACTAATTCTATCTTATAAAGAAGATTCTAGAGGAAGATATTTCTAGAATAGGAAGCTTCTATTAGGTATTCTTACATTGACTTGTTCATATTTATTAAATAGGCCTTATTAACTAATGTCTGTTTTTATTACATGGTAAATATATTATTCTATCTACATGAGGGGTTAGGGAGGTTAGATCCCTAACATTCCCTCCCCCTTAAAAAAGAGCCTTGTCCTCAAGGCTTAAGATGAAGAAATTGTTGTATAATGGTAGTTGGCTCCTAGGTGGCATCTTTTGGTGGAATATCCTTCCATTGAACTAAAACTTCTTTAATGGTGCACTAACAGAGACAACGCCTGCGCTGGTCCAATATGGCTTGGGGCTGCAACCAAATGGAATCTTCTTCATCCAACTTTGGTAGACTAGTTTGGGTGTGACACTTGGTTCCAATCACTTTCTTCATGCATGAAACATGAAAAATAGGATGTATCTTGGAGTGGTTGGTAAAGGCTAATTGATATGCCACTAGCCCCATGCTTTTGGGAATAGTATAAGAACCATAAAATTTGGGGTCCAATTTACAAAATTGTTGGGATTTTAGTGAAGTCTTCTTGTACGGTTGTAGACGAAGAAAACCTAGTCCCCTTTAGCAATTTGATGTTCACAATGACCATGGTTTGCCTGTTGCTTCATGCAGTCGTGATCCATGAACAAATTTTCTTTGAGAGTACCGAGAATAGTCATGCAGATTGTAATATTGTGGTCAACTTCCTAAACCTTGGAGACTCCTCGCATGTATGGGAGAATCGATAGTGGTTTTTTTCCATAGACGACTTCAAATTGAGTCATGCGAGTGGAAGTATGGTAAGAGGTGTTGTAATGCCATTTAGCTAGGTGTAACCATTGAACCCACTGATGTTGTCCATCTAACGCAAAACACCTCAAATATGTTTCCAAACACTTGTTGATGGCTTTTGTTTGGCCATCATTCTAGGGATGATAGGTTGTGCTAAGATGCAATTGATTTTAGTAGAGCTTGAATAATTCTTTCAAAAACTTGTTGGTAAAGGTTGGATCGCGGTCAGAAACAATAGGATGAGGAATTCCATAGAGTTTGAATATATTATCCCTAAAAATTTGAGTCACTGTGGATGTTGTGAATGGGTGTTGAAGAGAACGGAAATGAGCATATTTGGAAATATGATCGACTACAACCATGATGACAGACTTATTTCCTGATTTGGGTAAGAAACAATGAGATCCATAGAAATATTTGTCCAAAGAGTAGGTGGAAGTGGAATCAGTTGGAGTGTCCTAGGAGGTTTAATAGTCTCTCCCTTATTGTGTTGACAAATATCACATTTGGCCACAAAGGTGTTGATGTCTTATTTCATAACGTCCCAGAAGAAAGAATGTTTGACCGGTTCATAAGTTTTTGTAAAACTTGAATGGTTGGCGATAGGTGAAGCATGAAACTTAGAGAGCATTGTGGATTTAAGGCTTGAATGTTTGCATATACGTGACCTTTATAGAGAAACTATTCATTATTCCAAGAGTACCTTGGAGTAGCTTGGGGATCATGTTGTGATTTTTGGATTAGGATGGAAATTTTTGGGTCTTGCAACCATTTCTGGCAGAAAACCTGAATCCAGTCGGCAATAATGAATGAGAGGGAAAAGTGGGACCTATTGTAGTCTAGGGGAAAGTACAAGAAGGTTTCCAACAAATCCTTAGATAGAGCATTAGACACTACAAAATTATATATAAGAACACATAGACATATAGAAGAGCATAAACAAGTGTTGGAGAAACATCAATAGCTTTTATTATATATATGTACAAAATGACCTATGTTTTTCCATTACATGATAGTGTATATATATGTATGATATACAGTTACCATTAGGTTACATTCCTTAATTATTTGGTCGGTGGATGCTAATTCTCTATTCGACCGACTTCCTAACTGACTAATATAGTCAACTTGGCTAGTCGACTAGTGGGTCTAGTTGGTGGGGCCGACTAGCCCCTACAACATCTCTTGGGAGTGTTCCTCCTAACATGAGGCCATACAGATACCCTTATGCCCAGAAGAGTCAAATTGAGCGCATGGTTGAAGAAAAGTTAGAGGCTGACATTATTAGACCTAGCCAAAGTTCTTACTCTGCACCAGTGGTAATGGTATTCAAGAAAGATAACTCATGGCGTATGTGTCCAGATTATAGAGAGCTAAAAAAGATCACTATTAAA
>JZKD02S1201877.1:20619-39538 GCA_000966675.3 Picea glauca
CTATATATACCAAGGAGACATTTTCATTTTGAATCATCTTGTACTTGAACATTTAAGTGGGGTAAAAGGAGGTTTCCCCCTCGAAGAGGCTTATTATCTGAAATTATCTTTTTTCCAAGGCGTTGAGTACTTTTCCTGAGGTTTTTCTATGCTATATTGATGTTTGGTTCTTAACAAAGTCTCATGGAAGAAAGAATAAATTACAAGTGGAGAGAGCTAAGCTCCTTAAGAGCCATGTGTCATCAAGGGTGCATGTAGATAAAGGTGGGGAAAATTAGTCCATTTTGGGGGGGATCATCCCTTCACGCACTCCGCCATTCTCTCCATCAGACGACCTCTGCATCATGAACGCACCTCTGGAACCTGCATTCACTCTTGAACTTCCCTGTACCTTTCTTTTTATCAGCAGTAAATTGTATCCCTCCTAGGATGCACAACGCACCTATACCTACCTGAGCTAGTGTTGTACCTTTCTGTTAAGAGAAACATTTGTTCCATGCCCTGAATGTTGCTACTATCTGCACCTTTAATTTTAATTGGTTGACTTAATCACTGAACTGAAGAGGCAGGTTGTTTGGCCCGTGGATTGAAAAGGTAGGTTGTCAGGCCCGTGAGAAACTCTCTCCAGGTGAGAGAATTGTTGGGAAAGTGATTTCCTGAGGGATCCCAACTACAACTACAGTGCTCTGAAAATTCATGTCTAGCCTATCACTGAAGCCATGGAAGGGAAGTGAGGCAGTCGAAGGATTGTTGAGAAGAGAAGGGGCACACTTCCTCGGGTAGGATAGGCATGTGGGGAATGAGATATTGTAGGCTGGTAATTTGAGTTGTCTCCTGGGACGAAATCCTTCCTGTTGTTTGTATTGTCTCAGCCTAACCTAAGAATCCATTTACAAGGGAGGAGTTTAGTCCTAGCTCGGGGGTGACACACTGCTGAGAGATATGAGCAGCGTGGTCTAAGGCTGGGAGGATCGTGGAATGTCTCCATGTAGTTGGTGGACTTCTATAAAAGATAAGTATCAATTGTGTATCAATTTACATGTTGTGTATTTATACATATGTTATATTTATGGGTTTTCCTGTGTATTTTGTATGTATATGTTTACTAGTCTTTTCCACATGAATTTGTGTATTTGAAAAATGTGTTTTTCTGTTTAAAGTTAGAATCTATGTATACAAACAAAATTATTGTTTTTATGGAGTGACATGGCCCCGACCTAGGAAGGCTAGGGATGTTACAATCTATACAATTTCAAAAGAATTTCAGTGTGGCATAGCCCAACAGGTTTTATAGGATGGGTGTGTTACAATTTGGTATCAGAGCTCATGTTTTCAACACTAGGCCTAGATGGGCCGTGTAAGTGGAAATTTAAGAAAAAGTTTCAGAGTGAATTGTTGTCGAAATGGAAAAAAATTGAGTTTAATAGCATACATGAGTGCCAAGAGGGCACTGAGAGCACACCTTAACTGTTTTTGAAACAACAAAAGGTGTAGCGGTTCAGGAAACCACAATAGTCGTAGGATTTTCTTGGGAAGGATCTAAATCCTTCACAATTCTTAGATATGGGAAAAAGGAACATGGCGGTTAACCCCTCAAGTACTTCATACTTCATTGCTTCGACAAATTTTAAGTCTTTGGAAGAAAAGAGGAAAAATCCCCAAAGATCCGAAGTCCCAAAGTGAATATACACCATAGATCATTTGGGAGAAGGAGGGCCACTGGATCCCCTAGTGGTTCAGCAGTTCGACACTTCAAGGAAATTTGTTTATGGTTGAACAGAGGGAAGAGTTCCCGAAAGACACGAAGACTGGAACCAATCCAGACAGTTCATGTTCTAGGAAAAGTGTTTGAAGATTGGCAAGTGTTTGTAATTTCGTCGCTCGACAATTCAAGGGTTGGGTGTTGATCAACAGTGAAAACTTCCGAAGCCTGCAGCACAGGATTCTTGAAAATCTGGAAAAGTACAGTTCATAAATTCATCTTTATGGATATTTGTAATGTTATATTGAGAATTCTCCTGAAGCCTGAAGTCCCGAAGCTCTGGAGAACGACTGTTCAAGAGTCCTCTAGTTCAACATTCGAATGATTTAAAGTGTTCTAGTGTGAAATACTCCAAAGCCCAAAGTTATGAAGTCTCGGAGCGTTGAAGTCCCAAAGCTCTGGGGAACACTTTTTTGGAAGTTTGGTGTTCGAGATATTTGTAGTGTTATGTTTGGAAGTTCTCTGAAGCCTGGAGTTCTGAATTCCCAGAGCCTCGAAGTTCCAAGGATCCGAAGAACAACTATTCAGGAGTTCGAAAGTTTGACATTCGAGTATTTTGATGTGTTCTGGTGTGAGATCCTCCAAAGTCCTGAAGTCTCGAAGCCCCGAAGTCCCGAAGCGTCAGAGTGACATCACATGCTAACGTCACCTAGGGTGACATGGACCCACTCTATGCATTCCAAATGTCATCTTGTTTTGTGATTTTCATAGACCTTTTGTGCCAATTGGAACTCGACATGTGTCACCCATAGATTAAGACATGTGTCATCTCTATAATTTTGACACGTAGCACCCCCCTAGTGAGTGATGTATGAGAAGACTCTGGAAGTTCGGAGATTGGACATTCAGGGATATGGGAGTATGTTGATGCAAGAACCTCTGACGCGCAAAGCTCAGGAGAGATTCTCTCAGAGTTTTCTAGTTCGGCATTCAGATGAAATGATGTATGGAGTAGGCATAAATTTTGAATCCCAAAGTTTCAAAGATCTAGAGTCCCAAATATCTGAAGCAACAGAGCTTCGAAGCTCCGAAGATGTACCATGCAAGAGTTCGTCGGTTCAACGTTTAGGAGAAATAAGGCATGAGGTAGTAAGAGCCTCTGAATCCCAAATTTATGATGCTCCGAAGTCTCTAAGCTCCAAACAACACTTTGTGGCTAAGCGCTTGGTCATATCCCTTGTTCATATGAGACTTTGGTCGAAATAAAGAAGGGCTAGTGCCAAATTATTGTTTCCAAGGACATAAAGGGGATAAAGAAGGATTCTATGGGGTTATGATTTGTACATACCTGCGCATAAATATGTAAAGAAGTCTTTTGTAATTTATGAGAGAATCCAACACATGTCCAAGAGCCAATTTGACTCTCAAGAAAAAGAATCATTGTACACAGATCACCTCCCTAGGAAGGAAAAAATTTCAGATATCCATAACTTTCTGCTCAAGACTTTGAATTGAGCAAGGGATAAGTCATTGGAAATATATTGGACAGTAGAATATGCTTGTTCACCCAGAAAATTGAGCTGAACAATCAATTTCTCATAAAATAAGAAGAAAGAAGTATGATGTTTTATTGAACCAGAATGGTTCATATTTTCATGAATTTGTTGATATAGTTAGCCTAACAAAGTTCTGTTGGTTGCACATTTTGCAGAGTTAACAACAAATAGACCAAATAAGGATCAACACAGAGTGCATAGGAATGGAAGATACATAGGGGGATTATAGCCTGGAATATGAGATCAGAGGGATGGATGTCCATATGGGTATTGACGGTACAAACTCAAATGGACATGGAGAAGGAAAGGAATAAAACATGAATACGGTAGAGACCATTAAAAATTTGCAAAAGGATGTAAAAAGTAAAAAATATGATAATGAAAGGCTTATGAAATCCAAGGAGCAGCAGGAATACTTCAACATGAATTTAATGAAGAGCCTGGACAGAAATGAAAATAAATTGGATCAGGAGAATGGCTCAAGCAAATCTGGGAGTCATAGGTCTCCTGATGAGAGAGGTAGAGAAAGGAGTGTTAGCAGGCATCACCATCGCTCCCCAAGGCATTCCAATAGGAGAGAACATAGTAGCTCGATTTCATCCCCTGTCAGGAAACATAAGAAGAGGCCTGGGGTGGATGAACTACAAGGATAAATGAAAAAAATCAAACCTCCTACATTTGAAGGTTAGCACAAGAAGGATGAAGATGTCGAGACTTGGCTACTAGTCATGAGAAAGTATTTTCAATTATATAATTATTCTTCACATGCACAAGGAATAATTTATATCTATCACCTCAAGGGGAAGGCATCCATGTGGTGGGACCAATTTTTGCAGGTGTAACACATTAAAGAGAAAATTTTTACTTGGAAGGAATTCAAGAAATATTTTCAAAAAGAATACTTTACTAAGAGATATTATGACAACAAAATGAAGGATTTCTTTGAACGCAAGATTGGGAGTATGACCATTGATGAATATGAAAGAAGGCTTTTAGAACTGCTGGAGTATGTCTCCTTCATAAAGGGTGAGAGAGTTCAGATTCAGAGGTATTTAAGTGGGTTGCAATCATTCATTAGTGAAAAGATACAATATGATGATTGTTTACGATTAAAATCACAATGAGTTTTTTTCCCCCCAAAGTATTACTAAAGCTTATTATTATAAGCTAACAATATAAATAATACTAGTAGGTGGGACCCCCTTGTATTTTGGGAGACAACATCTCTCTCTTAGTTGATGTTTGTGCCACTGTTCGACACTGTCTACATGGATTATGAGATTTTGTTTTTATTGGCAATGGATAGGGTGTATTATGTGTTTTTTTTCTGCTCTAGGCTCAAATTTTATGTTATAATGACTTATGTTATCCATTGTTATCATTGCTATCTATTCTTGGATCTATTACTGGGACACCTACATAAGAGACATGTTAGTAATAATATATAAGAGCAGTGGGAAAGAAATAAAAGCGATATAACAAAATGCAAAAGGAAGGAATTAAACTATGCTAATTACTACTCTATATGCATTGAAATTGAAATGACCATTGATGATCCTAGCTAACAAGTTAATAGCTATGCGATTTGATTGAGTTATATGAAACATGGTTGATTTATGTTATGGCATAAGATGGAAATGGATAAATGTGATGTGGGTCGCGCTCTTGGAAATTAGTGGGTGATAGTTTTGATACATGGTTTAATTGAATGAGTTAATGGGAAGCTTGTTGGCGTGTACTAAGAAATTAATTGACTAGGGGTGGAGGTGACGTGCATTTACTGCACGTCACCCTTACTCCTTCCATTGGAGTCCACCCTAGTCAGGCTATTGTTCAACTATGTTTGTTGTGGTTAGGCTCTGACTTTCAAGCAGAGGAAGAATCGCTTGTCCAACTCGCGTTTTAAGGTGCTTTTGGTTACACGTATTCCTTTTCGCCATTCATGAATATACTCTAGTTATGAAATGGATATTGGTTCGGATGTATGGGTTTGTGCTTTCCTTAAGAATGGAAACTGTGTAAATTTGTGATATTTTTTGGAATGAATCGTTGGTGGTTTTCACTGCAATAATGTTTGAAGTCACAATGTTATTGGTCGTTCTGAGTGTTAATAGCCATACCGACTCTTTTCCATCCTTGTTGGTTTTAGTTGGGGGGTTTCATTTGGTCTAGAGTGGCTAGTTGTCTTCGCGCATTCGTATCACCATACCCAGTCTTTGGCTATTATGGGGTTTACTGGTTTTAAAAAACCTTGGGTCACTGGACATTGTTTCACTTGGGCATGGTTTGTTCATGCTACTAATGGTTGCACAGTGGGTTATATTTCTTTTCATCATCTCTGTTATATTTCAGCATTATTAGTTGGTCGATTGGGAAAACCACGAGGGTTATACCATGCGTGCTCTAAGTTTTTTTACATGACAAGAATGGAACCTTGCTCCTCTGTCCAGAGTCTCTTATATCACGAGAATTATCACCCTATCTATGAAGTTAATTGTGGTATATAATGTGTGTGCACCATTGGTCTCAGAGGTTCTCACCCAACGATGCGAGTCGACTCCATGTCTCCCTGTGTTGGTCCATAGAGAAAACCCTCGTTTTCTCATAGCCTAGGTTTTGATAGAGGAAATTGTTATGGTCGTCGGGTAGACTGTTGGTTGTTATGAGTTGTTTGTGTATGGTCGAGAGTGCTTGATTTATGGCTCATCTCTATTGATTGTGTTGACAATAGTGTTGGTTTTGGTATTTAGTCATTGCAT
Organism: Picea glauca; assembly: GCA_000966675.3. NCBI lineage: Eukaryota > Viridiplantae > Streptophyta > Pinopsida > Pinales > Pinaceae > Picea > Picea glauca. The sequence goes on from JZKD02S1201877.1 coordinate 26,637, forward strand.
TGGTTATTATGACAATCAAATTGATAAACTCAGCATGGTAATTGGTTGATTGGAGAATTGGTTTGAATGCACAGTCATTGTCTCTTACATTACAATTGTTGAATTGTTAACCCAACACTAGTTTACAATTGGTTAATGCACAACGATGCTTTGTGCGTGATGCATGGGTATGTGTGGCATTCCTACAACATGTTAAGTTGAGTTAATGATTGTTGTGACTATGTGTTTTAAATTGTTGATGGAGTATGGAAATCGTGGTGATTATGGCACGGCCAACCACTGTATTTGTTATCGATATTATTTGATTGCACCCTCAGAGAGGGTCATGAAATTTTAAACATGGTTTGGTTGAAATTTGATCAATTTATGTTATGAGATCATGTATGATGTTGTTGCCTCATTGTATTGGATTGATAGCCCAACATTCTGAATGTTTAGAGTCAAAGAAAATTATACCTGTACAATCACAAAAATACTCTTTCACTTTGTCGAATGGTCTGTGTAGTCCACAACATAGCGTGAGTTGAAGTGGTGATTATTGTCTATGTGTTTAAATGGAAAATCGAGATCTTTGCAATTTAAATATGGATCGTTGTGTTGACTGTCCACTATGTATGTTTAATGAATATCATGCATTTTAACAGTGATAGGAATGGGTGTTGTGGCAGTATGATCTCATTACAATTTAATTGTAGATGGAATTGAGGGATTAAATCAGGCATGCTTTTTATGTCTGTGTTGATGAAGGTGGTTGATTTTTTATGATGAACATAGTGGAATTAAGTGACAATTTTTTTCATTTGGGAATTGTTTTAAGATATTAAATGGATAAATGAGAAGAACATAACTCCTCTATAGGTTGTTGTGGAATGAATATTGTCTTGTTTTAATGACATTATGTTACAGATTGACTGTGAACAATGAGAAAGTTAATGGACATAATTGTTTAAAGTTTTACACAATAGTTGTTATTTTGGCACAATGATCATTTTGGTTGGTGTTGGATATTTTACGTCGATGTGGAATGATTTTATGGATTACTTAATTAATTTTATGAATAGTATCTTCTCTCTTTCCCTACCATTATTTTGCTTTTCACTAATTACAACCCCCTCACCTTCCCACATAAATTTTCTAGTCCCTATTCTAAAATTTAATTACAGTCAAGAAGAATTATGTATTGAAGCAGTTTTGAAGTCGTAGTTTCTTGGTTGGATCACAGTGATATTTTCTTTGGTTTGAATTACAGTTGATTGTGTGTTGTCTTTGAGCAGTAACAATGTTTATTTTCCCTCTCATTATATCATGTTTTGCTCAATACAAACCCCTCGCATATCCCAGGACCTTTTGTTCATCCCCTTCTTATTGACAACAGTTAAACAATTTATATGGATTGGATTGCATGAGTCTGATATGTTGCTAAGCCAAGTTTTATTTCATATTTTTAAGGAGTTGTCATGTATGGTTGTAAAGGAATATTTTCTAATCAATCAAACATGCAGGAATGAGCTTCTTCAGCCGAGGTAGCCATGGAAGAGGCAACTGAGGGAGAGGTAATTGGAATAGAGGCCCAAGAAGGCCAAGATTCTCCATACACTTTGATGTTGACTCACAATAGTTAGGTCAGTTGTTTCAAGTTGGATTTTTCAATTGGATTGGGCAAGGAGTGGTCCAACCTAGGCCTAAAAGGCCTCCCTTCCAAGCTCCACAAGCCCCTAGTATTCATGTGCCCCCTAATCTCTCATTGCAACTCAAGGTTCCCAAAAATGACGGATGGCAAGAGATTGTCCACCTGACAGTCTCCCAACATCGTGGTTGGCCTAATTTGTCCTTACCTGCTCCCCCGCATGTTAACCATATTTCCCAAGATGCACCTGTCCACTCACCAGTTCATGCTTCTCATGTTAGCAAAAGGTTGAAAATCGAGGCCCACCATGCCCTTGACAAAGGAAAAGCCACTCCTGCCCCTTCCTCACCCTCCAATGGCTCTGATAAATCTGTGTCTTCCTGGATGCATTTGAGGGATGATTGTTCTCACGTGATCAGCGTGATTAGGCCTAAAATCTTAGCACAACCAAAGGAAAATTTTAGAAAAAGCGAAGGGTGACAACAACAATGAAGGAAAGATTGCATCTCAGAGTGGGAAATATGGTTTTTGAGTTTTTATGTTATTTATTGTTGATGACAGTTGACTTCATAAGTTTTGGACAACACGTTTTCTTTGGATATATGAGTAATATATTTTTTGAAAATAATTTCAAATATCAACGAGATAAATTGACAAATGTTAATGTGATGATGGGAGTCACAAGGAGGGGTGTTTTTCTTAATTAACTAGTTATGTTATGATTGTTAAGAAGTTAAAGGGAGTCACAAGGGGTCCCACCTACTAGTTATTATTTATTTATAACCCTTATTATGATTATTACTTTCCCCCCTAACTAAAAAGTTGGTTGAGTCTTTAGTTAACTTAACTAATGAGGTAGTTCAACTACTTCAACCAATTCTAATTTGCTTAAAGGAAAAAAGAAAGGGAGGAACAAGAGGAGGATAGAAGGAGAAGCATACTAAGGTTTTTTCTTTGAGTTTATGTTGAGATAGTTTAGTTTTCATTCATTCCTTAATTTATCACAAGCCTAATTCTTTTTTATGATAGAAGGGTCCTATTGTAGACAACAACATTCATCGATGAATTACATCATTCAGACACTTGTTTTTCAGAGGTGTTGATCTATCTTTGATAGTCCTTGTAGACTTGTCTGTTTGTGAATTAGTTTTCATGACGGACAAAGGCTATTGTGCAGAGTCGAGTGGGAAACAGTTTGTGGCAAGCTGATCCAACTTTTAGAGTTCGGTTTTGATTTTCTTTCAGAGGTCCTTTTGTATGTTCCATCGGGGATGTCTAAGTTTGACTTTGGTCCGAAATTTTTGTATGAGATTTTGTAAAGAGAATGACTCTTTGGTGAATTGCAATGAAATAAAGGATTGTTTTATGTCTCATCTATCTTGATTATCATCTTGGTGTCTTACTTTTTTCTTTACATTTGTTTTCAGCAACTATTATATTCAGAAAATGATATTAAAATGAATATTCTAGCAATCTTTTATTTGTGAAAAAGACTAGCCTAAGCACTTGTAATTGATACTTTTGAGTTAGGATTTTATTTTTGATGGCTATAAACCTAGGGTGACATTCCCGTCTATTTTTTTTTAGCCAAGAAGAATCTGAAAATGCTTGAGTAAGATCATTTCATATCTTTTCCTCAACATTTATTTGGCAACCATACTGGGGAGATCTTCGATATCTCTTTGGTTAATTTTATACTCGATTTTCATCGATACATCTATTTTCTGATATTGATTCTTTGACTACTTTATTTCTTAATGAGTGTGCATGTTACAAGGTAGCCCAATATTGAGCCCAGTCTTCAAGATCAGACCATCATTGCTTTGAACCTGTTTAATACCATTTTGGACAATGCCAATACTCATGTTGAGCTTAATCATTCATGGGCATCAATTGAACGAGATATTAGTGCTCAAGAAAGATTGGAAGCTAGACATAGACAACCTAGAAATCAGTAGTAACCTTCTTGTTTCTTTTTTTTTTTGGCCTTTCTTACATGTCCTTAGAATCTCAGGCTTCTAGAAGAAGAAGAGGCTTATCACTTGAAATTAATCCTATTGCTGAAATAGGAAGAAGGAATGTCGTGTTATCTACCCAACAAAGTGCTCTAAGGAAAACTTTGTCTGATTCATCCAGTTCATCTTTCTTTCCCTCATCTATCATCCACAATATGGCATCTAGTGGTGGCTCTAGTGGCACTGGAAGTTCTTCATGTTCTCAGTCTTCATCTTCGTTAGTAATTGGTAGCTTATACAAGCACCATATCCCTGTCCAATCTACCACAAATCCCACGAAATTCATTAAAAAGTATGGGATTTTTCAGTTTGAAGAAGACGCCACAACTACACTGTGGAATGTGTCCTCTGCTCTTAAATTAGCACTTGCTACTCGTCTACTTCCTAAATTCAAAGAACATATTCCAAGGTTTTCAGGAAATAACATTGTTACTACAAACGAACACCTGGTGGAATTTTCTAATTCTTGTCATAACATAGGGGCCAATGACAATGATACCTGCATGTGCTTATTCATCAATTCCTTGGAAGAAAAGGTTGTGGCCAATTTCTTTGACCTTCCTCCTAAGATTATGTCTACTTGGGAGGAGTTAATATATTGGTTCATATCCACTTACGGGCAATCTAAAATCCCATCCGAGAAGTTACGGGAATACAATAACATCACCTATAAGGATGGTGAGACCATCAAGTCCTTCAACTTGGATTTCATGAAGTTATACAATCAAATCCCTAAACTCATTCAACCTCAGAACTAAGTCGTTTTCATTCATTACTACAATGCATTACCTTCCCCCTACCGTCATAGGCTTGAGCAAAAATCCATTGATAATATCGGTTCCACTCTGCATACTTTCTCAGAGTATGAAGAACATCTTGAAAGAATAGGTCTTCCCCAGGAAGAATTAGTTAAACAGATGGACATGTCTGCCCTCTTACAGCTAGTACAAGATATGAGCAATTGTATGATAGCGTTCGAGCGAAATGGAACTGTCTCACCTCTCACCCCTGGAGCTTCATCCTCTTTTGCACCCCCTTTTAGAAATCCGATTGAAAATAATTTTCATCCTAAAGTTATTCTGCCTCGAAGTTGGTGTAGCTTCTGCGAGGAACACCATAAGGAAACCACATGTGAGGTAAATAAGAGTGTCAGAGATAAGATATTTGGTAAGAGACCATAAGCTACTATTGTTGTTCTAGATTTTGCAGAGCTCAAAGATGTCATGGTCATCAATACTAGGAACAAAGCCTATACCCCCAAGGGCAAATTTTATCTTCCTCGCAGTTCTTCTAGCCCGAGCTCATCCTCACCCACTATTATTGTTCAAGTTCCTAAGGTTCCTAAGAGTCAAAAAATTACTTCCCCTCTCCCCTCTTCTAAATACAATATAGTAAAGCATTTGGCCAACATCAAAGCAGATGCAACCCTTCTAGACATGGTTGTCGTCCCTGAATAACAGATGCATCTGAAACAATTCATGGAAGGAAAAGATTATGTTTTAGCCAATCTTTTTGAGGAGGTAAATGAAGAGGATTCATCTGTAAATAAAGTAGGTGTACATAACTTTAGATACCCTGTAAAAGATCCCCCTTTTTATATTTCTATAAATATTATGGATAAGATTGTCCATTGTTGCCCCATTGATGGTGGTTCGGGCCCACGTGTGATGTCGAAGATTATTATGGAAGAGCTAGGCTTGTATTGTACAAATGAAAATTCCAAAAGAATGCTCTCCTATAATAGTCTACAACAAACAACCATAGGCGAGATTAAAGATGTGACCTTAGTTTTGTGTACTCGTCCTGAAATAAGGACAACCATCAACATTTAGGTAATCAATATGCCTGTAATAAATTACTCAAATATATTGGGAAGAGAATGGTAAGACTTAACAGGTGGATACCTCTCACTCGATGGGGATGATTTGTCCATGCCTCAGAATGGTAACAAAATTATAGTCCTTAGAGAGGGAATAATTTCACCCTACATAGAGATTGTTACATAATCTAATGTAAACTATATTGAAGAAGACATAGGAGTGTATTCCATCTTCGCTAAGGTGGAGAATATTCCTTTGGAACAAATTGATTTAGATGATGATATGTGGAACATGCACTTTGATGTTTCATTCTCTAATGAAGGTAATGGGGATGGAATTATCTTGGTTTCCCCTGTAGGGAAAATTCATAAATTGTCCTATAGGTTGGATTTTGCATGTATGAACAATGTCACTGAATTTGAAGCTTTATTATTAGGCATTGAAAGTGCCTATAATATCGGTTGTGGTCACCTTTTAGTTTTCAGAGACTCTGATCTTGTTGTGAACCTGGTACGTAAAATATACTCTCCTATCAACAAGATGATGGAATGATATACCCAAATTGTTTGGGCACTTATCTCGAACCTATTATCTTTCAACATCACTCATGTTAAGAGGGAGTTGAATTCAATGGATGATCGGTTAGTTTTCTTTGAAGCTTCTCCTAATCAACAACCTTTGCCTCATAGCCCTAATTTTTCTTTTCAATCTCTATATCGGCCACATATCCCTAATGATGTATAATCTTGGCAGGCCCTCCATATCGATGAGAGCGTTTGTGCTTTCATTCAAGATGAACCTCCTAATCCCAAGGAAATTATATCCATAGAGGACAACAAGATTACTAAGGGATTGACTCCTCTTGTGGGTTCGTTTTCATCGAGTGATGTATGAAATAAAGAGAAACAGAGAGAAGGGGAGTCAATAAAGAAGGTGGGTAAAACCATCTCTTTGAACATTGGGGCACTCGAATCTCCAAGGAATGTTAAAATAAGTGACCAATGTTCTGATAAAGAAGAAATGAGGTTTTCCAAGCTACTTGGTGAATTTCACGATGTTTTTGCTTGGTATTATAAGGGTCTTTGTGGTTTTGATCCTGGTCTTATACAACATGTTATTCACATAAAGGAAGGCATGAAACCATATAGGCAAAAACAAAGACCTATTAACTCTTCATTTAAGGCAACCTTTCAAAGGGAGTTGGAAAATTTCTTAAAGGATGGGATTATTTTTCCAGTCTACTCTGAATGGATTTCCAATTGGGTACTTGTCTCAAAGACCATTGATCATATTAGAACTTGCATTAATTTTCTCACTTTCAGGTAGGCCATTATGAGAAATCCCTTTCCCCCTCTCAATATGGAAACGATTCTGCAGAAGGTTGTAGTGTCATAGTTGAGGCCCTTACTTGAAAATTTTTGGGGATACAGTAAAATCAAGCTAAAAGGGGCAGGTGCGCACAAAACCACTCTTAACTCAGATTGGGGTACCATGAATTACAAATACCTTTTTTATGTCTTACCTGATGTAGGTACCTCTTTTAAAAGACCTATACACACAACTCTTGATGAATTAATCAATACCCATATCTACCTTGACGATCTAATCATATGTGTTGAGGGGTTGATAATTACCCGAGAGTTCCAAGTGTTATTTCTGGGTCCTTTCAAAATTGCTTTTTCCCTAGGTACTAACTTTTACATTCTAAAGGATTCACAGGAGCAATTGTTTTCCTACAGCACTAACAGGTCTCGCTTGAAACATTACGAGGGACCAACGTGAAAATTTCTAATGTTGTTTGGATTTTCTGTATACTAGTAACCTAGCTCTGGTTTCAGTTTTGCACTATTTTTCTTCTGCTTTACAGTAGTTTGATTTCTTCTTTCTGTTTTAAAACAATTCTTACTTCTTTTACTTTTCTGCCATTTTATTGTTGTTGTTTTGATTTTCGTAATTTTATACTGCCATGATTTGGTTGCTTACCATCTTTTAGTTAATTCAGTCAAAATAAGACGTTGGATCAGTTCTTCCATAGTGTCACTCCTGCAAGATATTGTTGGTCAGTAAAAATCAATATTACACAGTTGTCTCGATGTTTCCCTAAAGCACACTTGAAGTTGTCATCTGCTTTCATTGTTGTCCTATAAAGAATTGGTTATATCTCACTTCTTCTTTCCTTTTCTTCATCCATTTGAGAATTAAGAGAGCAAGTCCATAAATTTTCTCCTTAAAGTTAAAGAACTGATTCCAGTTAAACGATTATGCACACGGTGGAAAAACCTCTCATAATTAACACTTTTCATGAGCTATTCTTGATTCCCAATCATGTTTCCATCGAGTCTGCTCACTTCCCCCTATTGCATAATCTTCCTCATTACATCATCTTGACCTGCTATTCTTGGTCTGTGAAACCATGAGTTCTGATTTCTAAATATGTTGAAAACAAATTTCCTTGTGGAGTCGCCAGTTTGTTGACGATTATAATCGCAACAAGGTTTTTTTCCCGTAAAGTATTGATATAGCCTATTATTATAAGCTAATAATATAAATAATACTAGTAGGTGGGACCCCTTGTATTTTGGGAGATAGTATCTGACTCTTATTTGATGTTCGTGCCACTGTTCGACAATGTCTACATGGCTTATGAGATCTTGTTTTTATTGGCAATGGATAGGGCGTATTATGTGGTTTTTTGTTGCTCTAGGCTCAAATTTTAAGTTACAATGACTTATGTTATCCATTGTTATCATTGCTATCTATTCTTGGATCCGTTATTGGGACACCTTCACAAGAGACATGTTAGTAATAATATATAAGAGCAGTGGAAAAGAAATAAAATCGATATAAAAAAATGAAAAAGGAAGGAATTAAACTATGTTAATTACTACTCTACATACATTGAAATTAAAATGATCGTTGATGATCCCAGCTAACAAGTTAATAGCTGTGCGATTTGATTGAGTTATATGAAACATGGTTGATTTATGTTATGGAATAAGTTGGAAATGGATAAACGTGATATGAGTCATGCTATTGGCAATTAGTGGGTGATGGTTTCGATACTAATTGAATGAGTTAATGGGAAGCTTGATGGCATGTACTAAGAAATTAATTGACTGGGGGTGAAGGTGATGTGCATTTACTGCAAGTCACCCTTACTCCTTCCACTAGCTTCCACCCTAGTCGGGTTATTGTTCAACTGTGTTTGTTTTGGTTAGGCTCTTACTTTCAAGCAGAGGAAGAATCGCTCTGTCAACTCGTGTTTTAAGGTGATTTTGGTTATAGGTATGCCTTTTCTCCATTCATGAATCTGATCTGGTTATGAAATATATATTGGCTCAGATGTATGGGTTTGTGTTTTCCTTAAGAATGGAAACTGTGTAAATTTGTGATATTTTTTGGAATGAATTGTTGGTGGTTTTCACTGCAATAATGTTTGAAGTCACAAAGTTATTGGTCATTCTGAGTGTTAACATCCATACAGACTCTCTGTCATCCTTGTTGGTTTTAGTTGAGGGGTTTCATTTGGTCTAGAGTGGCTAGTTGTCTTCGCACATTCGTATCACCATACCCAGTCTTTGGCTGTTATGGGGTTTATTGGTTTTAAAACACATTGGGTCACTGCACATTGTTTCACTTAGGCATGGTTTGTTGATGCCACTAATGGTTGCGTAGTGGGTTATATTTCTTTTCCTTGTCTCTATTACATTTCAACGTTGTTAGTTGGTCAATTGGGAAAACCATGAGGGTTATACCCTGCGTGCTCTAAGTGTTGTTACAGGACTAGAATGAAACCTTGCTCCTCTTTCCATAGTCTCTCCTATCACGGGAATTATCACCCTATATGTGAATTTAATTGTGGTATACCCTGTCTGTGCACGATTGGTCTCAGAGGTTTTCACCCAATGATGGGAGTCGACACCATGTCTCCCTGTGTTGGTCGATAGAGCAAACCCTCGTTTTCTCAAAGCTTGGGTCTTGATAGAGGAAACCATTATGGTCATCGGGTAGACTGTTGGTTGTTATGAGTTGGTGGTGTATTGTCGACAATGCTCGATTTCTAGCTCATCTCTATTGATTGTGTTGACAGTAGTGTTCGTTTTCATTTTTTCACTGCATTGGTTATTATGACAATCAAATTGATAAACTCAACATGGTAATTGGTTGATTGGAGAATTGACTTGAATGCACATTCGTTGTCTCTTACATTACAATTGTTGAATTGTTAACCCAACATTAGTTTACAATTGGTTAATGAACAACGATGCTTCGTTCATGATGCGTGGGTATGTGTGGCATTCCTACAACATGTTAAGTTGAGTTAATTTTTGTTGTTACTATGTGTTTTAAATTGTTGATGGAGTCTTGGAATCGTGGTGATTATGGCATGACCAGCCACTGTACTTGTTATCAATATTATTTGATTGTGCCATCAGAGAGGGTCATGAAATTTTAAACATGGCTTGGTTGAAATTTGATCAATTTATGTGATGAGATAAAGTATGTTTTTGTTGCCTCGTTGTATTGGATTGATAGCCCAGAATTGTGAATGTTTAGAGTCAAATAAAATTAGACCTGTACAGTCACAGAAATACTCTTGCGTTTTTTCAAATGGTCTGTGTATTCGACAACATTGCGTGAGTTGAAGTGGTGATTGTTTTTTGTGTGTTTAAATGGAAGGTCGAGATCTTTGCAATTTAAATATTGATCATTGTGTTGACTGTCCACTATGTATGTTTAATGAATATCATGCATTTTAAAAGTGATAGGCATGGGTGTTATGACAGTATGATCTCATTACAATTTAATTGTAGATGGAATTGAGGGATTAAATCGGGCATTCTTTTTATGTCTGTGTTGATGAAGGTGGTTGATTTTTGATGCTGAACATAGTGGAATTAAGTGACTGTTTTTTTCAGTTGGGAATTGTTTTAAGATATTTAATGGATAAATGAGAAGAACATAACTCCTCTATAGGTTGTTGTGGAATAAATATTGTCTTGTTTTAATGACATTGTGTTATAGATTGAATACGAATAGTGAGCAATTTAATGCACATAATTGTTTAAAGTTTTACACAATAGTTGTTCTTTTGGCACAGTGATCATTTTGGTTGGTGTTGGATCTTTTACGTCGATGTCGAATGATTTTATGGATTACCTAATTAATTTTATGAATATTACCTGCTCTCTTTCCCTACCATTATTTCGCTTTTCGCTAATTACAACCCCCTCGCCTTCCCACATCCATTTTCCACTCCCTGTTCTAAAATTTAATTACAGACAAGAAGAATTATGTATTGAAGCAGTTTTGAATTCGCAGTTTCTTGGTTGGATCACATTGATATTTTCTTTGGTTTGCATTAAATTTGATTGTGTGTTGTCTTTGAGTAGTAACCATGTTTCTTTTCCCTCTCATTATATCATGTTTCACTCAATACAAACCCCTCGCATATCCCAGGACCTTTTGTTCACCCCCTACTCATTGACAATAGTTAAACAATTTATATGAATTGGATTGCATGAGTCTGATATGTTGTTGAGCCGAAGTCTATTTCATATTTTTAAGGAGTTGTCATGTATGGTTGTAAAGGAATATTTTCTAATCAATCATGCATGCAAGAATGAGCTTCTTCAACTGAGGTAGTCATGGCAGAGGAAGCCAAGGGAGAGGTAATTGGAACAAAGGCCTAAGAAGGCAAAGATTATCCATACACTTTGATGTTGAATCGCAAGAGTTAGGCCAGTTCTTTCAAGATGGATTGTTCAATTGGATTGGGAAAGGAGTGGTCTAACATAGGCTTGAAAGGCCTCCCTTCCAAGCTCCACCATCCCCTAGTATTCCCTTTCCCCCTCATGTCTCATTGCAACCCGAAATTCCCGAAAATGACAGATGGAAAGAGATTGTCCACCCGGCAGTCTCCCAACATTGTGGTTGGCCTAATTTGTCCTTACCTACTCCCCCGCCTGTTAACCGGATTTCCCAAGATGCACCTGCCCACTCACCAGTTCAATCCTCTCATTCTAGCAAAAGGTTGAAAATCGAGGCCTGCCATGCCCTTGACAAAGGAAAAGCCATTGTTGCCCCTTCCTCACCCCCCAATGGGTCTAATAAATCCGTGTCTTCCCGGATGCATTTGAGGGATGATTTTTCTCACGTGATCAATGAGATTAGGCCTAAAGACTCAGCGTAGCCAAAGGCAAAATTCAGAAAAATTGAAGGGTGACAGCAACAATTAAGGAAAGATTGCATCTTAGAGTGGGAAATATGGTTTTTGAGTTTTTATGTTATTTATTGTTGATGACAGTTGACTTCATAAGTTTTGGACATCATGTTTTCTATGGATATATGAGTAATATATTTTTTGAAAATAATTTCAAATATCAATGAGATAAATTGACAAATGTTAATGTGATGATTTGAATCACAAGGAGGGGTGTCTTTCTTAATTAACTAGTTATGTTATGATTGTTAAGAAGTTAAAGGGAGTCACAAGGGGTCCCACCAACTGGTTATTATTTATTTATAACCCTTATTATGATTATTAGTTCTCCCTCCCCAAATAAAACTTTGGTTGAGTCTTTAGTTAACTTAACTAATGAGGTAGTTCAACTACTTCAACCAATTCTAATTTGCTTAAAGAAAAAAGGAAAGGGAGGAACAAGAGGAGGACAGAAGGAGAAGCATACTAAGGTTTGCTCTTTGAGTTTATGTTGAGATAGTTAATTTTTCATTCATTCCTTAATTTATCACAAGCCTAATTCTTTTTGATGATAGAAGGGTCTGATTGTAGACAACAACATTCATGGTTGAATTACATCATTCATACACTTGATTTTCAGAGGTGTTAATCTATCTTTGATAATTTGTGTAGACTTGTCTGTTTGTGAATTATTTTTCATGAATGACAAAGGTTATTGTGCAGAGTCGAGTGGGAAAGAATTTGTGGAAAGTTGATCCAACTTTAAGAGTTCAGTTTTGATTTTCTGTCAGAGGTTCTTTTGTATGTTCCATCAGGGATGTCTAAGTTTGACTTTGTTCCGAAATTTCTATATGAGATTTTGTAAAGAGAATGACTCTTTAGTGATTTGGAATGAAATAAAGGATTTATTTATGTATCATATTTATTTATTATCATCTTGGTGTCTTACGTTTGTCTTTACATTTGTTTTCAACAACTATTATATTCAGAAAATCATATTAAAATGAATTTTCCAGCAAGCTTTTATTTGTGAAAATGACTAGCCTAAGAACTTGTAATTGATACTGTTAGGATATTTAGACACTTAGGAGTTAGTTAAGATCTACTTGGTCTAATATGTCATTAGTTAAAAGTGTGTTTCTTTAGAATGCATTAGTATGCATTTGTAGTTAGGCAATCCGACGGTCACGATATGTTCCCGACATAGAGTGATCCGACGGTTCATACTCTCCTCGATC
>JZKD02S1201877.1:44725-69492 GCA_000966675.3 Picea glauca
GCCGCGTTGGCTGGGGCCGTGGATGTTTCCCCGTAGGGGTTTTACCACGTGAAAACATCGTTGTGTTGATCTTTGATCTGGTTATGTGAGTGGTTACTGAAGGTGTTCGTCCTCTATTGGAATACCTGTGTTGTCGAACAGATACTTGTGAGTTAGTATTTTATTTTTGATGGCTATAAACATAGGGTGAAATTCCCATCTATTTTGATTTAGCCAAGAAGAATCTGAAAATGCTTGAGTAACATCATTTTATATATTTTCCTCAACAATGATCCCAAAACTTTGGAATAGAACATAAGGTGAGATAAATGCCTATATGATCAGCACAAAGGAAAACCAACTTTCCAAAAATCTTGGGAAGACAAGAAGAAGTTCAATATGGATCTGAGGAAGAAGGGGAATAAGCCATCATTCTTCAAAAATAGTCCTCAGGGACAACCAACTTCTAGAGAGCCCAAAATGATTGAGTGAGGTTGGGAAAGTCCAAGGAAGCCACCTATTCAATGTTGGGGTTGTTAGGGAAATCATATGTATAGATATTTTCCTCATAGAAGTGAAAAAGTGAGAGATTTTCACAATGTACAACAAGTTGAAATAGTGGAGGACATGGGAAGAAATGTACCCAACATCTATGAAACCTTGGACAATAATCAAGAGGATTTTCAATCACACATGATTAAAGTGGAAGGTATGATCAACAACCAAACCATTGCAATTTTAATTGATTCAGGAGCTATTCATAGTTATATAGATCCTAAGATGGTGGAAATATTTCATTTTCCAAGAATCAAGCATGGAAAACCTTGGTTGGTGCAGTTGGCTACTGGAGCCAAAATAAAAGTTAATGAGATGCTTAAGTCATGTCCAGCGGGCATGAATGGAATGAGCACTAGGGAAGATTTGAACATCTTTCCTTTAGGTTCCTATGACTATATAATTGGTATGGATTGGTTGGACCAACACCATGCTATCCTAGATTGTTATAATAAATCATTTACTTGCTAGGATGAAGAAGGGAACCTAAGGACGATGTAGGGAATTCCTAGGGAAATAGCTATTAGAGAAATTTCAGCATTGTAGCTGAAGAAATGTTACAGAAAAAGATGACAAATATTTTCATCTCATATGGAAGAGACACCTAAATATAGAGTATCAAATATTGAATATTATGCAGTCTTGAAAGAGTTTGAGGATGTATTTAAATAAATACTAGGATTACCCCTTAAAAGAGATATTGTTTTTTCTATAAATCTGATGCCTGGAGCATCTCCAGTATCCAAGACCCCTTACAAGATGAGTACACCAAAATTAAAGGAGTTGCAAATGCATCTTGAAGAGCTTCTGAAGGAGTATATATGCCCAAGTGTGTCACCTTGGGGTGCTCCAGTATTATTTGTGAAAAAGAAAGATGGAACATTGATACTTTCTATTGACTTTAGGAATTTGAAAAAAGTAACTGTAAAGAATAAGTATCCTTTGTCAAGGATCAATAACCTCTTTGATCAGTTGAAGAATGCAAAAATATTCTCCAAGATTGATCTCAGGTCAAGTTATCATCAGGTAAGAATTAAAGATGAATACATCAACAAGACTACTTTCAGAAGAAGGTATGATCATTATGAGTTCACAGTGGTGCCATTTGGGTTATCAAATGCCCAATTGTCTTCATGTGTTTAATGAATGGTATTTTTAGAGAATACTTAGATAAGTTTGTCATTGTATTTTTGGATGACATTCTTATATATTCCAAGTCAGAAGAAGAGAATGAGAAACACTTGAACATGGTATTACAAGTATTAAGGGAGAATCAATTGTATTCCAAATTGAGAAAATGCTCATTTTATCAGAACCAAATTCATTATTTGGGGAATATCATATCCGAGGAAGGGATAGTTGTAGATCCTGAAAAGATTGAGGCCATTAGAGGATGGTCAACACCTAAGAATTTGATATAAGTTAGATCATTCATGGGCCTTGCAAGATACTACATAAGATTTATTGCAGGAGCCTCAAATATTGCACTCTCAATCACTTCCTTGCAAAATAAGGGAGTGAAGTTTCAGTGGACATTGGAGTGTGAAAATAGTTTCCAACACTTGAAGCAATTATTAACTAGTTCTCCAATATGAAGGATTTCTGATCCAAATGAATATTTCATGGTATGCACAAATGCATGCACAGAAGGACTTGGTGGAGTCCTTAGTCAAAATGGGAATGTTGTATGTTATGAATCAAGGAAATTGAAGGATCATGAAATACATTATGCCACTCATGATTTGGAGTTGGCAGCCATAGTGTATGCCTTGAAGAAGTGGAGGCACTACCTCATGGGGAAAAGGTTCGAGATGAGGATATACCTTAATGGTCTAAAATATTTATTTGACTAGCCAACTCTAAATGGAAGGCAGAGCAGGAGGTTGGAATTTCTCATTGAATATGACTTTGATATAAAGCATATCAAAGGGAAAGAGAACAAGGTGGCTAATTCACTCAGCAGAAGAGTGCATGAGTTGCATGCTACAACCATTATCATGTAATAATCTCATTTGAAATATAGAATCTTAGAAACTACAAAATCAGATTTGCAATACATGGAATTAGTGAAACAATTACAACAAGGTAAGTTGCGGTAGAAAATTGAGGACTACAAGATGAGAAAGGGTGAAATTCTCTTGTACAAAAGAAGAATTTATGTACCAAATTCTCAAGAATTGAAAAATATGATATTGAGAGAAATCCATAATGTACCTTATGTTGGACACCCAGGGTATCAGAAAACAATTGCAACTGTCAAGAGCCAATATTATTGGCCAGTCATGAAGAAAGAAGTGGTTGGGTACATTTCCAAATGTTTGGACTGTCAAAAGGTTAAGGATAAGAATAGACACCCAGTTGGGTTGTTGCATCCATTACCCATCCCTAAGTGGAAATGGGAACTGGTAACAATGGATTTCATCACCAAACTTCCCAGAAAAAGAAAGCAACATGATTTGATCATGGTAGTGGTGAACAAGCTTACCAAAGTTGCCCATTTTATTCCAGTGAAACTCACTCACAAGGAAACCAACAGTGTTGATATTTACATGAGGGAAATTGCTCGATTGCATGGTATACCCAAGACAATTGTGTCTGACAGAGATCCAGAGTTTACATCAAATTTCTGGAAAGGATTATTTAAAGGATTTGGAACAAATTTGAATTTTAGCACAACTTATCATCTAGAATCTGATGGGAAAACAGAGCGGGTGAATCAAGTGATTGAGGATATGTTGAGGATGTATGTGATGGATAAACCATCAAAATGGGAAGACTACCTACATTTGGTATATTTTTCTTATAAAAATGGGTACCAAGCATCTCTAAATATGAGCC
The DNA here is from genome assembly GCA_000966675.3 of Picea glauca. Classification (NCBI taxonomy): domain Eukaryota; kingdom Viridiplantae; phylum Streptophyta; class Pinopsida; order Pinales; family Pinaceae; genus Picea; species Picea glauca. Next base: position 48,098 of record JZKD02S1201877.1, read on the forward strand.
CATTTGAGGCACTTTATGGAAGAAGGTGTAACACACCTGTAAGCTGGGACAACCTAGCATATAGAGCAGTGGTTGGACCCGATTTACTTAGAGAAATGGAAGAGAAGATGTCAAAAATAAAGCATAATTTAAAGGCTTCTCAAGACAGGAAGAAAAGCTATGTTGATAAGGGAAGAATTCACAGAGAATTTAAAGTGGGTGATCATGTATTCTTGAAAGTGAAGGCCAATAGAAGTTCCCCGAGGTTGGGAAATTTTTCAAAGTTTTCATCTCGTTATTGTGCGCAATTTGAAATCCTAGAGAGGATTGGGAATGTATCATATATGATTGCATTGCCTGCATCAATGTATGTTCATAATGTATTCCATGTATCATTGCTCAAAAAGTATGTACCTGATGTTAATCATGTTATTGATTGGAATGTGATTCAGGTGGAGCAAGAAGGAACTTTTCAAGTGAATCTGATGTACATACTATACCAGAAGATCAAGCAGCTCTGGAATCAATCCATAGAGCTAGTAAAGGTCCAATGGACCCAGTACGACCTTGAGGATGCAACTTGGGAGCATGAAGATTCTATGCAGGCAGAATACCCTCATATTTTTTAATATTTTTGAAAATTTTGATGGTAATATGGAAATAAGATGCACTGAGGACAATTCATAAATAAGGGGAGGGGAATGTAATACCCTGAGATCGATCCCCAGTTTAATTGTAAACATGTTTTATAGGCTGGTGATCCAGGTGATTATAAGCTAGGAGGATTATGTGATGATTAGGCCGGAGAGCCTCGATGTTAAAGTCCAAGGAGCCTATTTTATTATATGTAAACACTCATATCGTTAATATAATACATCGTTACATGTAGACCGACTGCGATAAAAGAGTATGGGAGACTAAACTCCATTAGGAAGGGAAAGAGAGGGGTTAAGAGCCTAGGAAAATGGGATAAGATAGAGGGATTATTTCCAAAGGAATATTATAATATTTTTCCTAAAATACTATGGTGAGGATGATTATTTTATCCTAAGTCTCATGGAAGAAAGAATAAATTAAAATTGGAGCGAACCAAGCTCCTTGAGATCCATGTGTCATGAAGGTCGCATGTAGGTAAAGGTGGGGGGAATTTAATCCATTTCAGGGGGAATCAACCATTCACACACTCGACCATTCTCTCCATCAGTCGACCTTTGCATCATGCACACACCTCTGGAACCTGCACACACACTTGAACTTCCGTGTACCCTTCCTATTATCAGCAGTAAATTGTATCCCTCCTCGGATGGACAACGCACTTGTAACTACCTGAGCCAATGTTGTACCTTTCTGTTATGCGAAACATATGTTCCATACCTTGAATGTTTTTGTTGTTTGCACCTTTACCTGTAACTAGTTGACTTAAGCACTAAACTAAAAAGGCGGGTTTTCATGCTCGCGGATTGAAGAGGTCGGTTGTTAGTCCCATGAGAAACTCTCTCCAGGTGAGAGAATTGATGGGAAAGTGATTTCTCGAGGGAGCCCAACTACAATTATAGTGCTTTGATACTTGTTGTCTGGCATGTTGTTGAAGCCCTGGAAGGGAAGTAGGGAAACCAAAGGATTGTTGAGCAGAGAATGGGCAGACTTCCTGGGGTGTGACAACCATGTGGGGAATGAGAGACTATAGGATGGTAGTTTGAGTTGGTTCCTGGGAGGAAATCCTTCTTATTTTCTATATTGTCTCGACCTAGCCTAGGAATCCCTTTACTGGGGTGGAGTTTAGTCCAAGCTCGAGGGTGACCCACTACTGCGAGTTATGACCAACCTGGTCTAAGGCTAGGAGGATCGTGTAAGGTCTTCACGTAGTTGGTGGACTTCTATAAAAGATAAGTATCAATTGTGTATCAATTTACATGATGTGTATTTATACATATGTTATATTTATGGGTATTTTCTATGTATGTTGTATGTATATGTTTATTGTTATTTTCCACATGAATTTGTGTATTTGCAGAATGTGTTTGTCTGTTTAAAGTTATATATGTATATAGATGAAATTATTGGTTTTATGGAGTAAAATGGCTCTGACCTGGGAAGGTTTGGGATGTTACAATCTATACAGTTCCGCAAGAATTTTAGTGTGGCATAGCCCAACAATTTTTATAGGTTGGGTGTGTTATAATTATAATTATAATATTTTTTTTAGTGTTGTTATTTCCTTCAGTACTCCATGGGAATGCACTCACCATGTCCATCACTTATTTTACCGACATTTTCAAATGCTACCATCTTCTCACCTTGCCATTTCTTTGAACTCCACCTGCTTCTTGCATTTTCTTGAACTTCTCCACCTCGAACTTTTCATTCAAAACCTTTTCCATTTGATTCCATCCTCTCTTAGTCAAAATTAATACTATCAAAAATTAAAACAGAATCAACGGATATTGAATCTCTTCAACCTTCAGTGAAGACAATCAATCATAGTTCAATTTGTTTTCTCTGACTTGATTTTGATTCATCTCAACCACGTACTCAACCATGTTTCAATTTCAGTTTTATTTTTTTGGAAACTTAAACAAGACATATGGTACTTGCACTCTGCAAAAATCCTCCACTAAGACCTGAAGCCCCAAAATGTTCTCATCGGACCCAACCGAATAGTAATACAACTTTGGTCTCTCCTGGATAAAAAAAACTAGATTACTCAATTTATCGTGAGTGTTGAATACAGGCCCTAGGAGATCCCATTCATCAATGAAACTGATGACATGTGTTATTTTAGCCTGACCATTAACATATGGTCTCTCAACTACATTTTTATATATCTTCTCAGCCACAACAATGGCGACCATGTTCATTTCCTAAACCTATGCAACGATTTGGAACTCACAATCTTCATAAGAGATATCCTCGGCATAGTTCTCGATTGTTAGGAATAGGATCACAGAGAAATAATAATAAAACAAATCAAAATGAATGAAGAAATAAAACACATATGAACACAATACAAGACAAGCACTAGTATACACAGTTTACCTGATATGGGATACATCCATGGAGAAACAAGCAGTCCTTCCTTCATTCGGTCAATCAAAATGAAGAGATAACACCTGCAAGAAATCCACTACAACCTAATATTTACTTTATCATATTCTCCTCTCTCAGACACACTACAATCTCTCACCATACACAACTGCAATACAATTCCTTATTTTAAAAAAGGGGTTTCCTTTTAGGGAAAAAGTAGTACCAACATAAATTTTATCGTCGGATATGTGACCTAATAATGAATGGTCTAGATTGACTATGAAATTACAATATAATATATGGCATCTTGTGGCATCCAAAATTCCTAATCCATTGACCTAGATTAGATTACAATTGTAAATCCTTAACTATAATTAGAAAACCATGGACCGGAAAACTATGTGCCAAAACCACCCAAAACGAATGCAAAAAATACACCCCAAATTTTTTTCTTGGGGGATTTCCCCCCCTTGTGAACCCCCCACGACACCTGTCATAATGTAAAAATGTGTGGGGCTAATCATGCAAAGATTATAAAAAAATAACCACTAGGGACTAGGATCCAAATGCAACTAAAACAAAACCTCTAAATTAGGAAGAAAATTGGGATCCACAACCAACACTTCTTGGTACTAGAGTATGAGTTTCTTCTTATGATTCATGTTCTTTTTTTGAGTCATAATCTTCATCATTCAATTAAAACTCTATTATCTCTGATTATTTTTCCCTTGGTAAGGCTTCCCATTTGGGAACACCTTTAACCTCTCTAAAAACAATATCTAGACTATAAACAATATTCTTATTTATTAGGTTCCAAATTTTATAACCTTTTATAATATCTTTATAACCAATAAAGATACATTTTTCATATTTAGTATCCAACTTACTCCTTTTTTTCTTTGGAACATGTATATAAGCATCATAACCAAAAAAATATGAGATGTTTAGTAGAGGATTTTTTACCATTCCATTCCTCATGCAAAGTTTTTTAAGCCAACACTAACATGGGTGATAAATTTACCATGTAATAGGTAGTATCCACTGCCTCTACCTAGAATTCCTATCCTAACCTGGCACCACTAAGAATGCTCCTTTATTTTTCCATCAACAGCATATTCATCCTTTATACAACCCCATTCTATTGAGGTGTGTATGAAATAGAATTTTTCCTTACTATTCTACACTTCTCAGATAATTCCTCGAATTCATTCTTGCAGAACTATCCACCATCATATATTCTCAACACCTTTATTTTCTTCTCTGTCTAATTCTACATAAGAGCCTTTAAATATTTAAATTTACCAAATGCCTGAAATTTCTTTAAGAGGAAATAAACCCATGTGTTGCTCAAGAAATCATCTATGAATTAAATATAGTACACAAATTTACTTAATGATGGAATAATCACAATCCCAAACACATCATTGTGTACTAAATCTAATATTCCCTTTTCTCTTCTAGCACCAGATGAGAATCGTACCTAATTATATTTACCATATATATTTCAATGTTCATAGAAACCAAATTTTAGGGGGCACTCAGACATACCTTCAACCATACTTTTACCATGTAATACTAAGAGTTCCTTATCTCCAATATGTCCTAGGCTTTGTTGGCATAGCATTGTCTTTTCTCTAGAGACAATAGGGGTTTTGTCTTCTCCATTTCCACCCTCAAGAAAAATAGAACTGTTACATCCATCAATGATAGTGATTCCCAACACCATTACTCAAACCATTTTGTAGGTTTCCCGTTCAAACACAATATGTAAACCTACAAAACTCATCTTGCTTATGGATATCAAGTTTTTATCCATCTTTAGAATTTACAAAACCTTGGGGAGTGTTCTAATCCTTCCATCCTTGAGAAACAACTTGAATTTTTTACGTCTTGTGATTTTAGATGTAAAATTTCATTATACTTTTCATATTAAAAAAACCACTCCTTGTGAGGAGTGTTATCACCAAAAAATGGCTCACCACAAATGTAGACAATGGATGAATAAACAATTAACACAAACACAACATACTACCAATACTTATGGAAGGATTACACTTAGTTTGGAAAGACAATCATAAAACTATATACAAGTGGTTCTGAAAATATGTGAACATCCAACAAAAGCAATGTGTTCACATACGCATGGGCTAACACGGTGTACACCACGCATATGGCTCGTTCCTTGCAACTGACAGTCGAAAGACCCGTGCAGATGCAAAAACGATGCATTGATGAGTTTGGTCGAGCTTCAACCACTTTTTGGATGGAGCGGATCTCCCCCGTACAAAAAATCTCCCCCAAATTTCACCTTGGGATCACTGAAAATGATGGGAGGTACCTCCAAGGGCCTCCCATTCACATTTGAAACTAGTTGGGAAAAATATTTCCATCCTCCTATAAATAAAGGGCCATTGTATACAAAAAAGAAGAAGCAATTTGACTATTGTTATGTTGTTCAATTTGTCTTTGAGAAGCCATGTTTCTCTTAGAACTCTTTGAGCATCGATAGAAAGGGTTGTGCCTCTCTCCTCTTGAGAAGTTCAACTATCAATTATTCACGATTGTATTTCCAGTTTTAGCCATTGTTAGAAGAGAGAAAACTTTGTATTTGGGGACTCAAGATCCTTCCTAAGGAGGAATAGGGGACTCATAAGTTACCATATTTCTCCAAGGTGTTATCAATTATAAGATCGGTATCATTTGGTATCTATTCCTTTTTTGAGAACTAGGCACGCTTGCGTGATTTGTTCTCATCACGACCATTACACGCACCACTGCTTGACACTCCCTCAATTTAGGACTACCCTAGCAGTAGTACTCCAAACCATATTACCCACATCTTCCTCTGTATAAAACATGATTGATGTAAATGTGTTGAACCTACACAAAATAGATCTAAATAAACAATAATATACACATTTTCAGAGAGAAAAGGAGAAATAAGGAGAGAATGAATGAAAGAATTCTCATTAACCATTGTAAATAATGAATAATTTACACATGATATACTCTGTATAACTCAACGAATGAGCAGTAGAGGAGAACCAATGTGACATAGTGGTGGTATAGAGTGATTTGGACACACACCAGCAGTTACGAGAGTGAACTACCACCTAGTCTAGTATCTCAGGCAGTTACGAGAGTGAACTGCCACCTAGTTGAGTTAACTAGTCAACTAGTCTTCAGTTAACTAAATGAACAAAGAGTAGTGAGGAGTTAACTCAAGGAATCAAGGGTAATGCATCAATATGGTGATGATACGAAGGGAAGGTCGAATTAGCATGGTGATGATCCAAATGTTGCATGGTGACAAAACCAATGTAGCATATAAATTCAACTCAACTAGTCAAACTGAAGTGTCAATTGAATGAGAATATTCTCCAGGTGGAATATTATCCCCTAAAATATAGGATACTGGATAATGACTAATTATGACTAATAAACAAGGAAAAATCTTAGGAAAAATAAATCCTAGGTGTGTGTGAAGTAACTCCAACAATTGACATTTATTATATTTCTATGCCAGTAAACGAGTGCATGTGATTCCCTTGCGCATTGTGCCACCAGATGGGTCATTACACATATCGATGCCCACTCATCATTGAGGGACACACACACTGGAGGGATTCCATCCCACTCATTACACCACCTGTACAAACCCAGATGACTCAAATTCCACACAATCCTCATCCCAACAATTATGATATTCCCCCTCCATGACCAGACCTCTGTCCTTCAACTCCACTTACCATATTTATTCCACCATGAGATGTAGACTTCCCATCCAATCCTAAAAAAGCTCATGTAATAGTAATTTACAAGATTGCCCCTCCTCTAGACCATTATAATTCCAATGTGTATATGGATATTTGGCTCATGACATCTATTGAAAGTTCTTATTCCCCTCACGTAGCTCCATATACCCCTAGGAAAAATGACAATATTCAACCTCCACCAAATACCCCCATGAATATCGACACCCCACTCTCCCATATTATAGACTCCTTGTACTCCATCACCTTTCAGTCCTATGAAGACATTTTAGAGGTCCTATGCACCCCTGATTACCCATGGGATGTTTTTCATCATCGATCCCTTTTCCTAGCACACAATGCCTTTCAACCACCTATAGACACCCATGTTTGTACCATCAAAGATAAATATTTTATCCCCTCTGGTCATGTATATTGGTTCAAAAATCCAATACCTGTGACTGACACATTTGAGCAAGGTAATATGGCCAATATCTCACCCACAATCAAGATCGAATTTTTAGTCAAACCCAATGTTGTAGAATAAATTACCTTGGGGGAAACATGCTTCCCAGAGGAAATTTTAGCATATAAAGCCCTCTTCCAGGAATATTGGGATGTGTTTTCCTGTTCATACACTAAATTTCCAGGGTTACACCTAGCCATTGTTGAACATCACATTGACACTTGGCCTAATGTTTTTCCCATTCGCCAAAAGAAATGCCCCCTCCACCCTTCCAAAGTCATGGAAATCAAAGTCGAGATCAAAAAACTATGTATAGTTGGCTTCATATACCCCATTGTATACACATCTTGGGTTTTCAATATTGTCCCTGTCAATAAACAAAAAGGCACCATTCGAGTTTGCATAGAATTTTGCGACCTAAACCAAGATTTTCCCAAAGACAACTTCCCTACCCCCATTCATTGATCAAGTCATCGATGTTTGTGTCGGTCATGAAGTCCTCTCCCACATGGACATATTTTTTGGCTATAACCAGATCCAAATCTGCCATGTGAATCAATACAAAACTTTCTTCACAACTCCCTTGGGTACATTTTCCTATCGCGTCGTGCCCTTGAAGCAACTTTCCAATGTGCAATGACATACACCTTCAATGATCTTTCTCACATCATCTTTTCCTACTTGGACGACCTTACATCTCGGTCCAAGAAACGTTCCCAACACATAGAGGATATACATATCATATTTGAATGTTGTCGAAGATATAACATTCATCTCAACCCACCTAAATGTGTCTTTTGTGTCACCACAGGCCCCTTGTTGGGATTCATTGTGTCCCAGTATGGAATCACTATAGACCCCCTTAAATTTTAGGTAATCAATCAAATCCCCCCTCCCAGGAACTTACACGAATTGCAGAGCCTCCAAGGAAAATCCAATTTCTTGCAACGGTTTGTTCATGACTATGATATTCGTGCCCATGGCTTCCTATGATTATTCTATTATGATATCCTGTTTCACTGGGATCACCATGCTTAAGATTCCTTCGGCTCACTCAAATATGTACTCAGCAAAGCCCCCTTAATTATTCCCCTAGAATATTATATGGATTACATTATACTCTACCTATATGCCTCAGAGGTTTTCGTCATTGGATTCCTTGTCTAGGTTGACGATGATCAATGCGAGCATGTTATATACTACATTTGCAAGAACCTCTCTAGGCCACCTCTCAAATACAATCATGAGGAGAATCTAGCACTATTGGTCATCCTAGTAGTTCAAAAGTTGTGCCATTATATCTTCCTTTGTACCATCAAAGTAGTGACATATTCCAACCCCATGCATTACCTCTTGATTCGCCACCAGATCAATGGAAAATTTGCTCGCTGGATTGTCATTCTCCAAGAATACGACCTAGATTTTACAACCCCAAAAAGAAAAAAAATCCCTTGTCGTCACCGAACTCCTCGTATACTTTCCATCTAACTCTACAGACCCCATGGTCACTAAGGATTTCCCTAATCAACATTTATTTCTCATATCATCAACAAACCCATGGTACTGCGATATTTTGGTCTATCTTTGAACTCAAAAATTCGGTCCTCACTTGTCTCAGGATGACCATCGTCATATCGGAAACCAATCATCATGGAACCTCCTCATAGGATACGTTCTCTATCATATAGGCATCGACACACTCCTTCGACGATGCCTCACTCTGGAAGAGGCTGAGACAGTTTCGAATGATTTCCACAGTGGTGCATGCAACGTTCACTTATCTGGCATGTCCTAGGCACAAAAGATCATTCAGGCGGGTTATTTTTGTCCCACGTTGTTTCATGACTGCATACACGCAATTAAGAAATGCGACAAATGTTAGTTATATGCACATAAGGCTTGAGCACCCCCTTCCCTCTTTCACCCAGTCATCACATCCGGTCCCTTCTGTAAATGGGGCATCAATTTCATGACATGTAACCCTTCATTCAACAATGGACACAAGTACATTATAGTCATTGTTGACTACTTCACCAGATGGGATGAATCCATTCCCACATTCAAAAATAGGTCGACACAGTGATGAATTTGTTTTGCAACCATGTCATATCTCACTTCGGGGTCCCCCTACAAATAGTCTTCGACCACGACAAGCACTTAGAAAATGAAGTATTTTTGGAGCTATCTGTCGAATTGGGATTCACCCACAAATTTTCCTCACCCTATTACCCAAAATCTAATGGGAAATTCAAGGTCATCAACAAATTTCTCAAAACTATGCTTCAACACACAGTTGACAAACACAAGACCAATTGACATCACATGCTTTTCTCCACCTTATGGGCATATCAGATAGCTATCAAAACGGACACCAGTTTCACACCCTTTCATCTAGTCCATGAAATTGAACCCGTACTCCCCATTGAGTGTGAAATCCCAACGATGTGCACTGTGATCAAGCTCCTTCCCAACACACTACCACTTGAGCAATGGTTTTTCACCCTCGAATCCCTCAATGAATATCGTTGGGCCTCTTTAAAAAAAAACGAAGTATCCAAGAAACTGTATAAATCCACCTTTGACCGTCAAATCAACATTCGATCTTTCACTGAAGGCGACCTTGTTTTGGCCTACAATATCACTCAAGATACCCTGGGCCACATAAAATTTGAATCCCTTTGGCGGGGACCCTATGTAATCCATCATTTCCTCACTAAAGGAGCCTACATTGTGGCTTACCCAGAAGGGGTGACCCTCAAGGACCCAGTCAATGGGTTATACTTGAAGAAATTTTACCCTTGAGTGTAACCACCTTACCTTAGGATTTCTTGCTTTCCTAGTTAATTTTTTAGCCTTTGTTTTATGAATTTATCTCTCTCATTATACAAGCCTAATCTAGTGTCCTTGTTTTCGACAAATGAATTCTCCGTTCACTTACCACATTGGGTATGCGGAAGGATCCAGTCGTTGGACCCGAAATCTCACTTTGAAAGCTTGGGCCATTTACACCCCCGATCATGTGTTTCTCCATACCAGTGGCATATGCCTCAATCCTTCCACTAACAAACAAGAAGAATATGTCGTTGCCATTGGTCTCCTCTTTGAGGCTAGTCACGTTCATATTTGTCACATTATATTTCTCCTAGATTCTCAACTCATTGTCCATCAACTCAACAACATGTATCATGTTCGAGATCCATGTATTTATTGCAAGTAGCTGCAAGTCAAACTTTTGTCACGAAATTTTGAGTCTGTTACATTTACTCATATTTCTAGAAACCTTAATCAAATGGAAGATCACATGGAAAATCAAGTACTATATTGGAATTTATCACATTAAACATGCACATCACATCCATCATCTAATAAAAACAAGTGCACCGACCATATCATTAAAACATCAAACGCATAAACATAACCATACGGTATACTCATATATAGATCATAAGTGTCAAAAGATGTGCTTAATACAAAAATAAAGCATGCCTTAACTCCACTGGCTAGGTCCTCTTAATCAATCAGTCTATACAAAATGGGAGTTTGCAAACTCTTATACAATCGTACAAAATTAGGCTCCGCCTGTAACATATCTCCCTATCATATAGGGTGACCCTAACTGCAGTACATCATCATCATCTGGCGGAGCTCCCCCAGGCAGAATATCCACAACGGGGATCTTCCCCATCATAGCCGCACCTGCAACTATTTCCCATCGAATCATTGACTGCCAACGCAGGTCCACACCAATGCACAACTCTATGACACCCTTGTCCTGGATCCAAACCCAAAATTCCTCAGGCACTCTGTCGAAAACACCCTCAAAGTGCTTCCTCAACTCCTCCATATCTCACTCATGTGCTCCAATCTCATCTCTGCAAAAGCCCTCTGTTGGGCCTTCCCCCATTGCATGTGAATATCCTACCCCCAGATCATCATACCAACGACACCTTCTGGACCGCCCCACCTCTACTTGCTCACCTGCCAACCCCTGAGCAACATCTGCCTCCTGGTCCCACATCTTCATAAACAAAGAAATAAATATGTATCAGTACTAGAAATATTCACATATATAAACTCAACGACAAAGTACAAATACATAAGTATCATACACTCACCTCTTTCATCCCAGTCCTCCCTAGGAAGCAGTTGCATGTCTAGATGGTATCAGAAAAAAATCCCATGATATGAGAACTCATAAAATACTTGAGGGGTCTGCCACCACACCCACATGAACATAGGAGTAAAGTAGTGCCCCACGAAACCTCCCCCCTGACGAGGAATCATCTATTCCCACCTCATCAGTATTGGATCTTGCATCGTCGACGGATCCAAAATATCTTGAGGGCATAACAATACCACCCTCTCAAACATAAATTCACACAAGACCGAGCCAAAGGAAAAATCGCCATCTCTGGCTGCTACACATCGGTCCAACTATGCTACCATGTAGGCGCGCATCAACCGGGCCCAAGAAAGCATCTAGCCATTCATGGCCTGCTCTACAACAACCATGTGTGCACCAAAAATGTGTTACGTCCCCAGTGACACATAGATCCAAACCACCATAGCATAGAACACATGTACCTCTAGAGAATCAATGGAGTTGATGTTGATAGAGTCACCACTCTTCATTGTCATCCTTGAGTAGTACCATCCAACCAATGCTCCCACCGTCACTGCAAATGGTATCCACAGCTATTCCTCCAAACCAACCCCCTAGAGTGATATCCTAGTAATAAAGTAGATGTCAATATCTGCGGTAATACGTAGATCTCTCCCACGCACCGAAAAACATTTATGATTTGGTTGCCACATCCGCATTATGAAATCTAGCAGTGGCTCTTGACTCTGGATCAGTGAAAAATCAAAAACAGGCAGCAAACTGGCTCGGGCCAAATGTCATCGGATCCGATCATCCATGACAACATGCAACAAACTCCCAGTCTCTCTCTCTCTCTCCACCGTACTAGAATCCTCTCTCTCTGACTGGTAACCTGAATCCATGACAACATGTGCTATGTTATCTTATCATCATGACAAAATCCAATCAAGAAACACAAACTCAATGTTTATGTTGTGTGACTATTCCCATAATAGTCATGCACATTGGTGCAACTCTTTCACTTACAGTTGTACACACCCGAGTGACTATTCAGGAAAAATTCGAACAATTATCACACGCCTATGTGCACGAATGTTTGTTCGACAGTCGTGCACATTTTTGTAGTTTTTGTTCTTACAGTCAGGCACATTGGCATGGTTGTTACTCAAACACTTGCACCCATGCTCAACACTCATCCACATGGATGAAAACCTGAAATGTGTGCACATATGTTTGGGTTTCGTTGATACAATTATGCACTGCATGTGGCTCTATCAATTAAACCTGTGCATATATGCACATGGATTACCAATTTTCCCATGTGGACCCACTACCCCACCCAAACAAATGGTCATATGACCCTCCATACGGCCCCCTACCCTCGCAAAAACATGCCTACATTATGTAGGAGGTTTTGACGACTTACTTGGATCTCTCGCCACTCGAACTCGAACTCGTCTACTCTCCTACGGCTAAGAAATTTCCACACAGACAACTCTCTAGCCTCCACAACAACAAGTGCAAATGAGGTGGTTATGTGGACCCCATGCCCTTATATATGCCCTTTTGAAAAAATTCCTCATGTTCATTATGGAGCATTCAAGCTCTGTTTCTCACACCATTCACACCTACGGGATCCAGACTCCCTCACATTCACAATGGTACTCTCAGATACTCATTTCAGTTTGGAGTCCCAGGGACTCCTTTTGGCACCGCGAGCACTGGTACGCATCACCTGTCCACATTTCATTATGAAGCAATTGTTATATATGTTTAATTTCCAGATATGTTTCATGATAGGTATTTGGTTTCAATGTATAGGTCCTCACCAGCGTCCCCCTTCACGCCATCAATCATGTAATACCTTGGCTTCTGTAGGTATATATTCCAAACTAGCATAAAATTCAACCCTTTGTTCACAGTTGCATTCTCCAATCATACCCCCTAAAATTTATCCTCAATATCCCCACACTCGGCTCTGTGGTACCATCACCTCCATTGCATTCATATACTGTCATCTGATAGGTCTCTCACCTCCATGAGTTTTCCCACATATATTTCCCCCTTGGAATATTCACACTCATGTTTTTCTATCCATTAAGCTCGGGAGTCCTGGTAGTGTTACACCCCAGAGAAAGAACCTCATATTCTTCCTCATCATCATGATAAAAGCCCCATTATGGACTCGCACATTATTCTTTTTGGTTACATTAACTGCAACTCTTCATTATCATTAACCCTCCATATCATCCAACATCAATTTCACATCCGCAATGCCATCCTCCATTCATCTACCTGGTACAAAAACTAACCAATGAGGCCCTCACCCTCCACTAGTCTCTACTTTCTCCCCCAGATGACCAAGCCATATTTCACTGGGGCACCCATTTTTGTACAAGTACTTCCAACCCAATTATTTTTTATTCATTTGGTAATTGTATAAAGCACCTTTCTCTTCTAGCAAGTAAAGTAGATTTTGGTTGTCGTAGTCCATGGCGTTTTTTTCCTCGGCACACAACAACTCATGGCACCCTTGGTTAGGGAATTTACCCCTCTCATGTCCTCTGCAATTTTTTTACCCTGGCCAAAAATCTAACCATTATAGACACACATATCCCACAACACTCTATTTTTTACCTATATTACATCTCCTTGCAATCTCATCCACTCAACACAATTTTATCCCATATCTGGCCATCCCCGTGACACCAGTTAGTATTTTACGGTTGTTTTCATCGATACACACCCCCTAACCAAGGTCAGTTCTTGAATCCCATATATTCCATACCTCCTTCATTATTATCACCCCATTCACTTGTACCAATACAGTTTCTGACACCATTTTGAACAACCGGATATCCAGAATCCCTTTGCTTCTTATTGTCGCATCACCTTTTGTGTTGACATCAACAAATTCCCAGAAAGGTGAAAATATATTGGCTCTCATTCCATTGACAATGAGTATCCTCGAATGACACAGAGAGATTCCTCATTTAATTATGATGTCGTCGATCCCCATGACATTTGACTCCAACAGAGTTTCATGTTAGAGTGGATCTAACTTTGCGCCCATTGCAATTCTTCAGTAGCAGCTGAAGACCTTTGAATTTGTTAGCCATCAATGCCTCTGAATCATTTACCACTCGCTTCAGAGCTAGTTCCGTCATCGAAACCGCCATATGTTGTTTTTGACTCCCCCGAGGGCGTTGTAGATATCTACGTCATCAACTATATCATTCATCGTTCTCCTTTTCAGGGTTGATGATACGCGCATGGGGCATGCCCGCCTCATTTGTACAAACACTTTTTTTTCTAGCATACTTTTTACTAATCTTTCTTCCCCTCTCCCTAGATGGATGGCTCTCACAGCTCCTCACGCTCAAGTTTTTTCACTTTCTACACAATGTCATCATCACCAAAAGAAACAATGATGTATTTTGACTATACGTATGCTCCTAACCTCACACATCATGGGGCATCTTTTATCACCGAAAAATGGCTCACCACAAATGCATAAAATGGATGAAGAAATAGTTAACACAAACACATCATACTACCAATACTTATAGAAAGATTACACTCAGTTTGGAACAAAAATCATAAAAATATATAAAATTGGTTCTAAAAATCCGTGCACATCAAAGAAAAGTAGTGCATGCACATCCACACGATATAAGACGGTGTACGACATGCATATGGAGCGGTCCATGTGACTGACAGTAAAAAAACCCGCACGGACACACAAACGGTGCATTGATAAGTTTGGTCAGGTCCCAACCACTTTTGGGATGGATTGGATCTCACACATACCCAAAATTTCCCCCAAATTTTTCCTTGGGATCACTGAAAAGGATGGGAGGTACCTCCAAGGGCCTCCCATTCACATTTGAAACTAGTTGGGAAAAGCTTCCCATCCTCCTATAAATAAAGGGCCATTATATGTAAAAAAGAAGAAGCAATTTGAGTATTGTTATGTTGTTCAATTTGTCTTTGAGAAGCCATCTTTCTCCTAGAAATATTTGATCATCCATAGCAACGGTTGTGCCTCTCTCCTCTTGATAAGTTCAACCATAAATTATTCACCATTGTATTTCCATTTTTAGCCATTGTTAGAAGAGAGAAAAATTTGTATTTGGGGACTCAAGAGCCTTCCCAAGGAGGAAGAGGGGACTCATAAGTTCCCATATTTCTCCAAGGTGTTATCAATTCAAAGATCAATATCATTTGGTAGCTATTCCTTGTGTCTCTTTCTTGCATCTATTTTATTTGTTGCATGCTTAGTTTTGTTTTGTTTCCTTGTTAGTTACTTCTTGTTTTATATTTAGTTGAACCACGAATAAATTAACAAACTGATGTGTTGTCTTGATAGCCTAACTAGATAGTTAAGGGACCTCTTTTTGCTCACCCAAGTGACAAAAAGAACCCCAACAAGGAGTCATATGAAAAGAAGCACCTGAGTCGATCAATCATACATCATGATTTGAATGTGTGCTTGAAGAAGACAAGTACATATCACATCCTTCTTCTAAGGAGGTCTTCCCTAGTATGGAAGGAACATCATTAGAACCCTTCCCTTTATTAAAATTTTTATATCTACATTCCTTATTATAATTCCTGGCTTTACAAAATTTCAATCATTTCCTGAAGGATTTTGTTGGAGATTTATATCTTCCTCTAGATTTAGATCTCTCCCCCAAGGACTTAATTTTAATTTTATTTTATTCTTGGGAATGACCTCTTATAAACAAGGCATCCATACCCTAAATATGCATGGTTTTCTACCTCATTTATTTTGATAGAAAGGATACAACCACATCATCAAACTTTTATGTGGTTGCATTACTCCCAATAGCTACAACCAAACTATCCCATGAATTTAGCAAAGAACACAGTCAACTAATGCACTTATCTTTGTCGGAAATTTTAATATTGACAGACAAAAATTGACTTACCACAATGTTAAAATTATTTATATTCTCTACCACAGAGTCTCTGTCATTCATCCTTAGGAGGTATAGCTTCTTTTGAAGGAAAAGTTTGTTTGCTGGGGACTTAGATTGAGACAAGGTCCCTGACTTATCTCATAATGCCTTGGATATAACTTCTACCAAGACACATAGTAACACTAAATCTAAAAGACACAAATGGATTGTACTGTTTTCCTTCCTATCCAACTGCATCCATTCTTCTACCTACACACCCATAGGTGTAGTACCAACATCCACAGTGATCCATTGTTCTTTCTCTACAAAACGTTCCTCAATCTTCAGTTTCCACAACTCAATGAGTTTCCCATTAAATTTCTCAATCTCAACACTAGAACTACTTTCCATTCTCTTTCAGCATAAGAATCACCACCATAGAGCTCCCAGGGAAGCTAGGTTTATCATAGACCCAAGATAAACTTTCTCTATAAATAATGAGCCAAGCCCTTAGCTACAAAGGTGTCCTCCTAAATCCAATAATGACGTTATGATACCAATTGTAAGTTTTAAACATTTTACAAAAAAATAATGCATACATATTCCTAAGAAAAACAGAAAAAAAAAAAACAATGGCATACACACATAGTACAAAGAGATTTTCTCTGGAAACCCTTAATTGGGAAAACCAACAAATCTTAGAGATGCACTTCTATTTCACATTGCATTAAACTCACCATTTAAAATACAATATATAAGATTTTATGCCATCCAAAGCCCTAATCCATTAAAATAAATTAGATTACAACCCTAATTCGTTAACTAGAATTAACTTACAATGGGCCAAAAAACCATTGGCCAAAAAACTATGCAAATAATATAACACATTCCCAACATGAAATAAATGAAGAATGGAAAAATTAGATATCCATCAAATTCATAGTAAAATGGGAAAAATCTCAACTTGAGGCCGTCATTGTAAGCTCCCCTATATTTGTTTGGGAAGTTGAAGTGTTATGGAGGAAAAACACAACATGTTAGTAGGTGTCATGAAATTCATTATCTAATTATTCAAATAGGAAAAAACTTGCATTGAATTAAATCCAAAATGGTGTTATGGTTATAAATATGTTGCATATTTTGTAAAACCCGAGTTGTTGTCACAAACAAATGTTGGGAATAAGGAAATTCAAATTTTTGGAAGATGATGGACATGGAAACCACTGTTGCAGTAGTTCCTCTAATGACATCAGAGATTGGTTTTTGGGTGTCAATGTTGTAAATGGTATGAGGTGTTTCCATGACTTTTGGTCTCTTCCAAGAATTTTTATCATCATCGGGATCACCCACCTTAACAACCATAAAAAAAAAGAATTTATATAAGAATTCATTCTAGCATGGTGAGGGTGATTTGATTAGAAAAAGATAGGCCAATGTTGTTGGGAAAATCCCAAGTGTTTCATGGCCACATTTTCCATTGAAAATAGAATGGGGAAATGGAAATAATGAGGAAAAATGGAAACGTACAAACAAAGCACGCAAATCAGAAACCTTTGATCTCCCACTAAGGAAAAATAATGATTTGCCAATGCATACAATGTAGGAATAAAAGCAACAAGAAATGAAAATTTTGATTATACATGGTAATCATGCGTGTTAATGATTAATACATGTATACATACTATCTATGTATAAATACTAATCCATCCTAATCAAATGTGTTAAGAACTAATGGACAAATTATGATGTTTACAAGGGTTATGGCATTAAATACTAGTATTCAATTTGGTGGAGACAATGAAGGATATTCTATTTTCATTAAGTCCCACCTACATATTGCATGTTTTTTATTAACATTTCATTTGATATAGTAATATGCCTACTAGTGTAAAAAGGGTTAGTCCCAATGTTGTACAAATTGGGTAGGAATTTGCATTCTTTCATAAATTAGGTAAGAATTTGCAAGAAGTAAATTTTCCACGATTCCAATCTTTTTCACATGCTTCACTCGTGAAATGTATAAAACTCATAATATTTTGGATTTTTTTTATATCAAAAAATACCATATTCCAATACAACATACACTTTATGGTCATTCAAATTCTCCCATAAATTAAATAGGAATTTGCACTATTCCACAAATTAAGTAATAATTCCCTAAAAAGTTCTAATTTTATTGGATTGATGGGAAATTTGATTATAAAATTTACCCTTTTCTAATTTAAATATTTAAATTTAAAAATAAATAAAAAATATTATTTCATCATAATCACCTACAAACTCCATCGAGAATTGTGTAAACTTTAGGTCTCGTATGTACAATGATTTGATCATTAAGTGTAATGTCATAAAAGAGTAAAGACACAACTATAGGGGTATTTGTTTTGAGAAAAAAATGATGAGGAATACTTTTCGTCAACCATCCCTGACCTTATTATATATTCAGGAAATTGGAGGGTCGAGTCACAAAAATTCAATTGTTGAATTTGTGATTGGTCCTCTCATGACCTGAATATACAACTGGGTTACGATTAGGGATCTTAGTTCATGGATGATCGAGGGGTAAACTTTAGAATATTCAATGTCATTCATAAGATAAATGATTTTCAATTAATCAATGGCAGATACTACAACCAACGTCATAGTAATATTGATAGAAATATCTGTGAAGAGAACTTCAAATGTTCCTTTCCAAAATCATGATCACAAGAATGTTGGAGATATTACACACTTACCTAGGTAATAATTATCTTAAGGTCGATAGTCCAATGTTGAGAACGCTTCCTTAGATGAGAATATTCTCTCTAGAGAATATTCCCTTGCAAATAGGGCGCTTCTCTTCAGTTCATAGTTAGTTACACTCAGTTACACTAGTGGAAGTCACTCATGCATGGAAACCTCGATTTTATCAGCAACAGTTGCATGTGTTTCTCTCACTTCCACACGTGTGACTCAGTTAACTGATGATTGCATGGATCAATTAACTAAGACTATGTGGAAGATTACTTTAGTTTCTCTCAGTGAGTGTCTAAATCTCTCTAGATCATTACTATGGTGACTTTACTTAGCCATGTAGAGTATATCATGTGTAATTAATCATTCTCTCATTATTGAATACAATTATTTTGATTATTTTATGTCATCTCTTCTCTCCTTCTCTCAATTTGCAAGGTTTGTACAAATTGTTGTTAGATAAATTCTTTGTGTAGGTTTCACCACAATTCTACATGGTATCAAAGCCCATAGGTTGCTAGGATCAAGGCACACACGTATCTTTTTTGTAGGTCCACAACGGAGATGCAGTAAAAAAAGATGGATTATTGATCGGAAATACTTCTCATGCTTCACAACTACTTCGAGTGGAAGCTAAAAATTTTGCATCAACTCAGATGCAGAGGCTTGTACTGGATTACCATGGCTACAGAGGTTGAGCCAACCTATGTCATCGAGAAGAACATATATCTCAACCGCATGGATGAGACTTACGACCTCCTTTGTGTGTCTATGTCCCCCAAGCATTTGTTTCACATGGAATGTTGTACCACACCATATGAGATTTGGAAAATGTTGGAGGATGTCTTTGGAAAACAAGACAAAATGAGAGGCCATATGCTTGAGGTTGAGCTAAATTCCTTAAATCCATGAATTTTTTATGACATCCAAGACTTCCTTATGAAGTCCAAGTCCCTCCTCCTTCATCTAAAGGGATTTGGAATAGAGAAATTCACTCAACACGGTTAGTTAATCCTTTCTATCTTAGCAAAACTTGGTCTGAATTATGTTGTTTTCATCTTGTCATTTCATACAAACAGATTCACTTCAGGAGTGGCCTAGAAAATGCCAACATTGGATTAGTTTATTGAATCCCTCAAACATGAGCAATATAAGCTCATCAAAATGGGGATAATAAAGGGACCCAATGCACATGCACTTGCTATGCATGAAAGCAACAACACTTCCAATTCAAAGTCCAAGCAAAAAGGCAAGGGAAAGGTGCATGCAAAGCTAAAGAAGGAAGGGTACTCCAGACCCTTCGATGATTCCTTGGGCTCCAAAGGCGGAAAAGGAAAGAAATGGAAGACCAAATGAAGTTACTACAACCATGGTTATCATCCCGAGTCCTCATGCATAAAGAAGAAGATTGATTATATGGAACATATTCTTCAGAAGAACAACCTCAGGAATCACATTCCTAAAGATGCCAAGAAGAAGTCAGAAGATCAAGCCAAATGAGGTAACTCTCGTGCACTGATTTCCATCAACTCTTCTCCTAAGGTATGGATCTTAGTTCAAGTGCATCCCACCATATGGCAGCAACAAAGAATGTTTTATCTTCTATTTTTGCATGCATGGGTCCTCCTATCTGTTGACGGGCGAAATTGACCATCCGTCAACTGGAAGAGTGGAATTGGTCCGAGGTTGTCTAATAACCCAAGCCGTTTGGGGTGAACCACCCTGATAGGTTTAGCGGCTCCGTTAGCCAATCTAAGGTCCTACGAAAACAAAAAAAGAAAAACTATTCTAAACTAACTAATCTAACTAAAACTAACTATTAAAACAAACTAAACTAATCTAACTAAAATAACTATTAAAACAAACTAAACTAATCTAACTACAAATCTAACTAACATATATCTAACTAAACTACTAATATTATACTAACAAATTAATCAAACAAATAAATAACAAACTGACCTAGAGAAACGCTCAAGGTTTGTCCTGTGTCTGATGATTGTCTTAGCTGATCGGAGGGGGGAAACCCACACTGAATTATCCAGGCGCTCCTTGTAAACAGAAAGCTTCAATGCTCTTAAATATAATTACAGGACAAACAAGACATAAAAATTACAACAATCATATGATTTATAAATCTTCACAGTTAGATAAACCTGTATGCAAAGACTTATACAAAATAATTCAATTGATGAAGAAGAGAAATCTGTCATTCATTAACTGAACAAAGTAATTGTTGTATTTTTTAGTATTGAAAAAAATTAGATATGGATAGCACATTAATTAAATCATATCATCTTGAAATAGACTATGATAGCTAAAGTAGTCTATAATCAACTGCAAATGACATGCATAAACTTGAAACAAAAGATTGATATATTGAAAAGCGAAAGCTGTAGCAAAACATCAACTCC
>JZKD02S1201877.1:69542-88270 GCA_000966675.3 Picea glauca
AAACATCCCTGTGGAAGTTATCAAAACTGTTTACATAAAATCTGGGAAGATGTCCCAAGTCTGACTAAACTAGGAACCTAAAACAAAACTAAATCACACAAATATCTCCTAGACTATCCAGTATGTCCAATGCAATTCGGATGTACCTGAAAGGGGTCGAAAATGGACAAGTTAGAAGATTATTTTGTTAATAAAATGATAAAAATTCTAATTCTATAGACTAGCTACAGAATCTTGTGATTCTGTAGCTGGTCTAAATAAGACACAGAATCAGCATTAAAATCAACTCAAATCTTTTAAAGAATTAAATTCAACTAACATCCAATAGCTATTTGAAAACGAATCATTCAAATTGAAATTGTTATACCATTTTGAACTCAAACAAGACCAAGATCAATCAAATGACTACAGAGATACGTGTACTCTATTTCGTTTGTTACCACAAAGTTGGGTGAGCAAAATCATATCGAACAGCAATGAAATCATTTCATATCAAATTGAAATCGATACAATTAAAAAAAATCATAGGAAATTGTTATGCTGAATCCAAACAAGATCATTTTCAAATCGACATAACTGTATAACAAACGATTCATGCCATGAGCGAATTATATCAAAACTGGCGCGTAAATGTTCACAAACGAAATCATAATGAGATCAATCAGTTGGTAATGGAGTTCGTAAGAATTGTCCGATCGTTTGTTATTGCAAATTGGGGTAGACAAAATCATTCACAAAATCATTTCTTGAATTCATTTTGAAACGAATTTTACCCGAATTTCCTCATACGAATTTGACAGAAATAACATAATTCGGTCTGAGTTAACAAACTCGTTTGAAAATTAAAATTAACACAGCTGCAATCAAGTCTATTTTTTATACGAATACAACTCATAAAATCGACCATACTAACTGAAGATACACAACAATCCAATCAATCAAATCGAACAGCTGGGGTTTAACATAGTTATTATGAATCAAAACCGCTCCATGATTCGGGCGTGGATATTGTTTGCAGAGGCTTAAATGAGAGTATTGTTTTCATACGAAACATAGTCGTTCTTTCCAAATCGAAATCGAACAGAGTTGTATTCCTGTTTTAGAATATTACATGACACAGCATATCATAACAACCAAACTCATGAAATCATTTCAACGAAATCATACCAAATATGATCGTGCTCTAAATTTATCATGAAAACCTCCTGTTCAAGTTGGATACAAACAAATTCAATTGAAATCAAACCATCGATTTTGTTAACTTAACAGACAAATGAATCAAATCCGATGAAAATATATCAGTGGCTAAACTGGGTATGAGAAAATCGTGTATCCAAATCGAAACTTCATTTATTTTTAGCAAAGCGAAAACAATGTACAGGATGAACAACATTATGACAGAGGCATTTCGAATGATAGACAGAGCTATTTGAAAATGAAATTCAAATCATTATATTAATCCTGGTCATTCACAAAACTAAAATGATATCAAAATTCATACCTGTATGACGAGCAGACGGCTTGATCATGAAAATTTGGAGTTGACCACAGCTGTGGCCGATTCAACATTCTGAAAAATAGTAGAACCAGTAGTCCTTTGCTTCCTATCAGTTGCTTGAAGCTTGTCCTTTTGGCCGGTCAACACTGCAACTTGGTTTTCCAATGATTGGATTTTCGATTGAAGTAGGGGAATGTCTATATAGTATCGTTCCAACCACAAATCACATTGGTCATAGGAAAACTGTCTGGGCTTCGAAAGTGCAGGTGAGGGTTTGGTTACATTTCCGAGGGTTTCGTTAGGTAGTTTGATCCCAGGGTAACTAGGATTATTCTTTAGGCAAGGGGGAAGATTGGAAACGAAGTCATAAGGTGTCTCGGAGCACAGACCCTGTGAGTAAGGGTACTCACTAGCTAGGAAGCGTTCTATGTCAGAGTCTGAATCCTCACTAAGGACTATGGGCTTCTGCTCAACATTAGATTTAGGCTTATCCCTAGCCATTCTCGAGATAAGCCGAGCATTCTTTTTACCTTTGCCATCAACAATAAGGTTACCCCTAACCTTTTTGCTCACAGGATTTTTTATAGCCTCGACCTTCTCAGTTATAATGTCGAGTAAGTCAATATCAGGGTCGACTGAAGGCTTAGGAGAGGGCAGTAGGACATGGAAGGGCACGAGTGGCTCGACCTTGGTTTCACTGACCACAGGCTTGTCAATCTGGACAGGGTCTATATCATCAAAACCATTTCGAGTGATAAAAGCTCGTCAGCTATCACCGTGGAGACTTAAGTGATGAACAATGATAAGTCTAATTAGAACATGGTGGAACAGGCTACTATCGGCCTTCTCCCTTTTAAACCTTTTTGACATTTTATATAGGCTACGCTAGAAGTAAAAGGGCATATTCAATGGGTATCCCATAAAATTCATTAACAAACGAAGGTGGTAGAGAAAAACGAGTCCATATCGACCCTCACAGGTCACGAATTGTTTGACCACCATAAAAATATCATGCCATCGTGGTTTAATCGTGGAGATGTGCATACCTTTGTCACAGGATGTGACCTTTCGCGAGACGAACAGTAGTGGCCATGGAACCTCCTCGACCTTAGAGTTTTTAAACCAACGTTGGCCCGAGGATGGTAACCCTGTAGCAGAACTAATAAACTCTTCATTGATTTCCAACTGAATGTCACCCACCTTGGCTCTACAGCCATCAAAAGTCAGGGCGAACTACTGTGAAACCAATAAATTAAAACCCTCGAATCATTGTACAAAGGTGAGCCAACCATTATCCTCTAAGTCTTTCCGGGCATTGTCAAATAGTAGCAAGGCTTGGCTACTGTTCGGCTCGATTCGCACCACCAGTGCCATGGAGCCGAGCACATGGTAAGTCCAGGGTTTGGATCATAGCACACACAGGAGCAGAGTGCACGAAGGGTTACCCGAGCTAGCAGAGGTAAAACAGGGATAAGGGATAGGCATAAATGACATCGTGCGAAGATGGTGGAGCTATTTGCTGGCCATGCATAATAGTTATTGCCAATGGTACAACCATCGACGCTTATAGCTGTTCAACCCACTATTGTATGGTTTAACAATCATGTCATTTTCCCGACCAATGAAACCAATGGTAAGTGTATTAATCATTTGCACAAGCAATGGTTATACCATAGTTTTAAAACCAATCATACAAATTGAAATCAATACCAAGTGTTTAACCAATGTGACATGCGTTGTATCAATTCATATCAAGAGTTTAAGAGAGGTACCAATGCGTTTTGAACTAGGTGTCATATCAAAAGAAATATATCAAGGGTTTAACCATAATACCTATATATCTTATGAAACCAAGGGTCAAGTAGATCAAATCAAAGAACATATGAATCCAATCGCCAATGCATTGCAATTTAATGAAACAAACATACATAATCAGTCAAAGAATGCCCAATGAGTGCAGATCAAAAGGTCTTGCCAACTGTATAATGATAAGTAAAATGTAAGCGCAATGGGCATATCAACAAGAAGGATAACGACAATTCAATAATGATTCTAATGCGACTTCGAAAGACCAAGTTTTCACACTTACAGTCATGAAAGTAAAATGAAGGTAAGTGTGCAAATGTCGCAAAAATAAAAGTGTCGTTTATTTGAAAATTGCGACAAAAAATTGATGTTTGCAAAACGTTGGTGTAGGCAACTTATAAGACAATGGAAAAATGTGAATTGGCTGCCAACACTATCCTCATGAGAGATGATACCCCAGTTGAGTTCATTGGCGAAGGGAGAATAGAACTCCCACACGTAAGTTTTGAGAATGTTTTTCATGTTCCAAAAATCTTCTTGAACCTACTCTCCATTTATCAAATAACACATTCGGGTACAGGAAAAAGGGTGGTATTCACATCTGATTCTGTAACCATATCTAATATGTGTGTAACTCCATGATTGATGTTGGTTAGGTAAACCACCAATCATGTTTGTATACTTTTGGTAAGTTCATTGCTAAATCTGTTTTTTCTTTACTACTAACGCATGTTGATGATACCAGTAGATTATGGCATGAGAGATTCGACCATATAAAATTCAAATACATGCAACAACTATGCAAATAGGATATGGTCAGTATATTTCCCAACATACTCTTTTATAAAGGAGTTTTTCAAGGATTCATTCTTGGCAAACATCCTTAAGAGAATTTTGACAAAGGGAATTCCTGGGAGGACCTCCTCTCCTTTGGAGCTCATTCATAGTGATCTGATGGGATCATTTCCTCATTAATTCATCAAAAAAAAATGTACATGCTTACATTTATTGATGATTTTTCATGATACACTTGGGTGTATTTTCTTAGGAAGAAGTCCAAGGTTTTTGAGCATCTCAAAGACTTCGAAGAACATGTAGAGACTCAGTCCAGGAGAAAGACCAAAATCCTTCGCACAAAAAATAGGCAGGAATATGTGAACCGAGATGTCCAATATAATTTTTCAAAGGTAGGTATATATTTTCAACACAGTACCTTACACTCCACAGTAGAACAGAGTAGCCAAGAGGAAGAACAGATCCCTCAAGGAGATGGTCACTTGCATGTTGCATGCAATATCTTTATTGTATAAGATTTGGGTCGAGGAACTTAACTGTGCCAACCACATTCAATGATCCAGGTGGATATCAGTGGCCATCCACCTATTCCAACTGGATCAAAATAGTTTTTTGGCATTTTACTATTTTTAGCAATTTTTTCAGTCATATACTTTCGGGGCCATTTTGAGGGCCTAAACAACGTTTTTTCATGATTGGACACTTCAATGATAATCAAAGGGTCTAATTGGGCCCCGTAAATTAATCTTCTCGCCAATAAATTTCCAACGAGCTATCGTGCGCCCCAAATGAAGATCGTATGCCAAATTTATGCCCCGGGGAAGTTGATACACCAAACTACCCAAAACGGGGTCCACAAAAATGTTGGATTTTCATCTTCCGATGTTAGGGTTTGGGATTTTATTTATGTTAAAAAGGCCTTTGGATTCTCATTGTAACATTATATTCTTGCTAATGAGCATAGTCATCACATCTCTTCTCAGAGATAAGCCGCCACCATTCTAGTGAGTCTTTCACTCTGTATTTCCACGGTTTTGTACATTTCACTCATTAATAGAAATTGTGCATTACTGTATCTCTGTGTTTATGGTTATATATCTGATATATATCTGTACATTTCTTTATTATATCTTCTCTCTCATTTCATTCAGAAAATAATATGGATCAATGGTATCAGAGTAGGCTGCTCTTGATTGTTTTTCAATGCATGTCCTTGACGAGGTCCAAGTATAGAAAGTTGGGTCTTGAGCTTGCCTCTCTTGAGGAAAATCTCTCTCGCACACCCAAGAAACCCTCCATGGTGGAAGAAAATAAAAATGATGGAGCATAAGATTCTATTAACCTATTGCTTAACCAAGCTCTCATGCAACAGAGGGACGAAATGATGGAGAATTTTTCACACGTCCTTCAACATCTGTCGATAACGGTAGACACGTCTTCATCAAGTGTCCAGTTTGGAGGAACCCCTCCTTTCAAGGTACAAGTTAATTTTTATATTCCCATATTTGAAGGTTAGATAGATGCAGATTCCCTAGAAAAATGGTTAAATCTACTAGAAGGTTATTTCTTTGTTCATAATTTTTCTGACAGGGAAAAGATCACCTTTGCACTCCTTAAGGATCTTCCCCATGTCAAACATTGGTGGGAAAATTATTGGGATCAAAGCTCCACAGAGGAGACTGGAATATATGGGGTCGAGCCCACTTGGTATTTTTTTGTGGATGTGGTTAAGGAATAATATTTCCCTGTTGGTAACTATGACAACTAATACATGATATGGACCACACTGCGGCAAGAGAGGGGCCAAACTATATCAGAGTTCACAAATAATTTCCATACTTTATGCACCAAGTTGGGTATCAAAGGCTCTGAGTGGCATCTAGTTCTAAAATACCGCGAGGCTCTGAATAGGTACATCCAAACTAAAATGGATTTCCTAGACCTCTCATCACTGGGAACTGTCTATCGATATGTTGTCAAAATCGAGCAGAAATTTAGGCACCATAAAAAACGGGAGTTTGGGTCTACAAATCCACAACAACCAAAGTATGGTAAAGATGGCCCTAACAAACAGCCTCCAGAAAACCACTCCAAGCCATAGGAAAATAAGGGTAACAGAAATATGAAGAAGGACACTAAAAAGTGGTGTGATATCCATAAAATCTCCTGGCACAACACTGATGAATCTCACTCAAAACAATAATTGGTGGTCGAGATAAAAGAAAAGGATTTGAGGCTTGATTCAAAATCTAAATTAGAAAATAATGGGAGAAGACAGATCATCGAAGCAGACCCCATTGCTATTGTCATGACCGCAACAATTCAACCAGAAGAACCAACATATCTTGAAGAGGGGGGGCTCCTTTTTCATTCACAGATGTGGGTGAAGGGGACCCCGGTGAATTTTATTGTTGATAGTGGAAGCCAGAAGAACCTCATCTCAGAAGAGGTCGTCTAATAGTTGGGATCATCAAAAACACCACACCCACAACCATACAACATCGGGTGGCTTCACCATGGATGAGATCTTTGTGTCACCCAGCAGTGTCGATTGTCATATAGCATCCATCCCTTCAAGGATGAGGTATTATGTGATGTTTTCCCGCTGGATGTCTATGATGTTCTTTTGGTCCAGCCATATATGTGGAAGCACCATGTTATTTATGAGTCTCGACGTCATAGTGTCATTGTTACTCTGGGGGGTCATCTCTACAAGATACCAGAGGTAGTTCCGAATACTATCCCACCAAAAATGTTCCACAAGGTAATATATCATATTGCAAAATTCAGCCTCTTCACAATCCATTCTAAAGGTGAACAGAAGCACACTGCAACCACTGCAACCTTGGCCCAAGACCTTTCTATCCAACAAAAGCATATTGCAAAAGAGAAAGAAGATATTATTTCTTCACCTACAAGGGTTCCTAAACACTGCCTAGTCAAGCCAAGATACAATAGGTTGGTTGGACAAATTCAATCCCGCTAGCAACAAGTTCCCGACCTCCTTCAACAAGCTAAGCAATGCAAGTTCTCCAGCAAGGAAAGCAGCTCACCAAGATTCAAATTCAACAAACGATTTCCCCTCTCTCATGGGAACTAAAAAAATGGAGACCATTGTTTCCTAAGGAGGGAGGGCTGATCCATGTGGATATCGGTGGCCACCCAACTATTCCAACTGGCTCAAAATAGTTTGTTAGCAATTTACTACTTTTAGTAGTTTTTCGGGTCATAAAATTCTGGGGCCATTTTGAGGGCCTAAACGACGCTTTTTTTGCAATGGAACACTTCAAAAATAACCAAAGGCATTGATTGAGCCCCCTAAATTAATATCATCTTCAATACCTTTCCAACGAGCTATTATGCGCCCCAAACGGAGATCGTATGCCAAATTTATGCCCCCAGGAAGTTGATACACCAAACTACCCAAAACGAGGTCCACAAAATTGTTGGCTTTTCATCTTTCAGGGATAGGGTTTTGGATTTTTTTATGTTAAAAATTCCTTTGGATCCTCATTGTAACATACATCTTCTTGTGAATGAGCATATCCTTCACATCTCTTCTCAAAGATAAGTTTCCACCATTCTAGCGAGTCTTTCACTCTGTATTTCTACAGTTTTGTACATTTCTCTCATTAATAGAAATTGTGTATTACTGTATCTCTGTGTTTATGGTTATATATCTGATATATCTATGTACATTTCTTTATTATATCTCCGCTCTCATTTCATTCCAAAAATAATCTGGATCATTCAGAATAGATCTCCTCATAGATATGTCAAGGACCAGAATCCCTTTGAGGCATGGAGAGGCAACAAATCGGAATTCACCCACTTCCAAATATTTTCATCACATGCATGGTCCCATGTACCCTCTGAAAGAGGAAATCATTATATATGTAGAGTATCGCATGTATACTTTTGGGATATCCATATGATGTGAAGGGTTATAGGTTAGTTGATCCATCTACTGATAGGCTCATCATTGAGTGCAGTGTTCAGTTTGAGGAAACTCCCTTGCATGCACCATTGGAGCCACATGCAATGACCTTGGTACCATTGCCTGCACTAGATATCAATGACTAAGAGTCTACTCACTCAGATCATGGTTCAAATCTAAGCTCTGAATCTGATTTGGAAGATGACAAACATGTTGATAATCAACATGCAGATGTTGAGCCACAATAGATGCCCAAGTGGGCACATACCACCCTACAAGCAGTATGAGACCTTGTGGGGGATCCAACATATCAAAGGAGGAAGAGTTCTCAGTTTGAGGATCCTCCTCATGCACTCATAGCTATTGAACCTATGGTTCCCATGCATTACTATATGGTTCTAACTTCAGACTCACAGACCTATGCAGAGGTGTTACGAGGAAAATCTCTCTATGGCTAGGGTGAACCACAATAGACAGGTATGAATGTAGAAATCGACTCAATTCCAACATATTCTATATAAAATAATGTGCAAGAGAGGTAAGACATGCGACTACCTCATCCAAACGTTTGATGATGTCCACGGTTGAGCACTTCGACCCAAACCTTTATACCTGCAACAAGTTCTCAACAAACAAGCAGACCAAGCATATAGTGATAATATAACAGGTTAGCACATTAGATAGCATAATCCATTGATATACAAAAGAAACATGCTCATGGATCATAATACATATATTTTCAAGATATCAATTGGATGGGAAAGGAGTATTTCTATTAATAAATGATTAGCAGAAGTGAAAATCTTACAGACTTCTGTGTCAGCATGGTTCGGAACCAAGAAACCGAGTTCCTTCCAACTGGGCCTCCACCACTTCAATCATCCACCAAAGGCAAGCTCATATAAGGGAGACAAAGAGGTTCTCCATCAATAAGGGAAGATCTTGGGGGTTGAACACTGTGTTCAGACTTAAAGGACAAAGGGATGCAGACTCGGTATGAAGTAAATAATTTCTCCAGAGTAACTTTGCTCTCAAAGTTGAATTCTCTCTCCTTTTCCATAGTTTAGAATTGGCTTCTTTATAGCCTTCAAAATGAAACTGAAGGGCCGAGTTGGAATGTTTCTAGTATATGGAAGGCCAAGGATCATAGATCTCCTATCGTGACATGGAAACCCAACATTTAATTTTGATTTTCTGGCACAAATCCTGATGTATGCGGGATGTAATGGAGCAGCCTGCGTATATGCTTGTTGTATAACTTGCAAGGTGCATACAAGTGAAAAAATATTTATTTTTGTCTTTGGATTTATCAATCAGGGAAAGTAAGTTTGCATGGGGGAATGGAATAAATCTCTCTCTGCAAGATTTCATAGGGTGAGGAAAATCTTTCTCTAACATATGCCCCCTAATGTGTGAGGTCAGAGGAGAATCTGTGATGGCCGAAATACATTATAAATAACCCAGAAGTGGAGTGGTAGAGAACCAGTTGGAAAAACTCAATTGCTCATTACATTATGTACTGACTTTGTATACATGGCTGCCAAAATTACACTACATATCCATGTGAAAATATGCCCAACAAGTATATGTGGCCATGAATAGGCAAATACAAATGCAGTTACATGCCAAAGAGTTGTCATGGTCACGAACAAGGCCCAGTAGAACCAGTCTCAAAAAATCAAGCTGAGGATATATGTATACCATGCAGTACCATCTTATCTCCCATGATCATTGAAGTCATATAGGTACTGGTCCAATGAAAAGGAAGTAACAACTCAGGAAAGTTGTGGCCACATAGTGATGTGTTCAAGTATTCTACACAATAGGCCAAAGGTGCAATTCTACATCATGTGAATAAAGGAGTTGAGGTTGAACACGATGAGACATCATTTTATTACCGGTGATTGAGGTATATCGTTAACAAATGTGAGACAACCTACCGATAATGAAAGTAGGTATCAAGGCACTGAGTACATTCTTACAAGTGTGAATAAAGGAGTCGGTGTCAAACACCTGAAGAATCCATCGATCACGAGACATTGATGTATTCCCAACTGTCGATGGTGAGAGAGCCTACCACTGATGACTGCAAGCCTCAAGGTACTCATAAGACTCTAGGCCTTGTTTCCATAATAAATGGGTTGATGTTGATGGAAAGAGACCCACTAAAATGAGAGCATTAAGGAATCTCTCATCAATTAGCACGAGGTACAAAGCAAGAGATTAATGATTTGGTGGAAATTGGACGAAGAACAAGTTCACGAATCAACGACCCTGTGCATTCTCTCATGTGCCAAGTGCAAGAGGTACATGAAAAAGACCCTCTCAATAGCATCCAATAATGAAAAATTATTGACAAAGGTGAGGAAACCACCAATAAGGCTAATGAATCCTAATGTGTGAATAGATGTCTTTCCATCGAACAGAAGGGAAACCACCCAGTCAACAACCAATGATGAAATGTCGACTGTTGGGTTCAAGGTTACCTACCAATGATGGAAGTAGGGCCAGGGTGCATGATAGGACTACAGTATCATGTGATTCTGAGACAAACTAAGGGTATGGATGACATGCAAAGTCAAGAGTTCTAAGGAGTGGCCGACACAGATTGATAGACTTCCTTTGAACAAGAGCACGAGACATATGGTGGATTCTGGCAGCATAGACCCAATGATAAAATCATGAGATGTGGGAGGCATCAATGAAGTTCTCTATAGGGACTGCAAGCGTAACCAGTCGGTAGAGAAGACTCTGTAACGAGCTCAGCTTCCTAAGGCCGTGCTAAACCCAAAATTATGATGAATAGACTCAAATAACTTTGTGCTTTGTTCAAAGGTGACACGACTGCTGTCGATATAAGATAATACTCCCTTCCCATCCGTCTTTTTTTTGTTTTTTATTCTACTTGGTGTGAAAAATGGATAAACTTGTGCCAAGTAGATGTCTCTTCAAAACCAATTTACGAGTGTGAAAAATACAAGTTCACTCGAAGATATTTTCACTTTTTGATAATGAGATGGAAAAGAGCTTAACTAAGACTCATGATCTTTCAAATCCAATTTAACGAGTGTGAAAGGGAAAAATCACTTGGCAATATTTTATCCTTTTAGACGAGTCAGAAAAGAGCTTAACTAAGACTCGTTTGGGAGTCCAAAGGTTATAATGTCATATGTTTATGAATGAGAAATGAGGCTCAACATAAATTCAATTACGAGTTGTGAGGGACTCTCGATCCTACGAAAAAATCTTTGCATGGGCACCCAATGCAATAGGAGATCTAACTAGGGCACCCATGTTTTGTAAGTCTCTACCACTTAATAAAGACATGAAATTATAGCAGATGGAAGGTTTTGTGTTGCAACAAATGGGTTCGTACCTAGGGAATAAAGAACAACAGTTATAGGATAATGCAAAAATGCATAATGGAATGGATACCTGTCCTATATGTTGGGTAATGAACATACCTGCCCAAGGGGATGAACGGTCGATAAAGTACTGAAATCGGCAAGAATCATAGGTTAAAACTGCAAAAGCCAACTCGATCCACTTTTCTATTAGTCCATTAGGTGCAAAAATGGCTTAAAACTATAGAAAGTGGGTAAAAAAGATTTATAAATAGTAATAAAATAAAAAATTACTATACCATTTTTATTTTTTACCCAACTATTGCAAATTAGACCAAAATTCCTCCAAGATTCAAATGAGGATTGTGGGAGCATCTGACAGTGAAATCATGAGTCATCTCGATCAGGTAATTCTTGATCGCTTCCTCTTCAATTTCAATGGATTACATTTTTGAATTAGGTATTAAATTTTTTGTTATTTAAAGTGAAAAGCATAGATTTCAGTGTACGCAGGATGGATTTGATTAGGTCGCATATACGACGAGGTATACGCCCCTGTATTAACTACAAGGGGCGTATATTAATCCCTACACGCGACTGTGTGCAAAGGAAGCAGTGTGCAGGCACGTAAATGACCAAAATGAAGCGTTATAGCTCAAAATTATATTTTTCTTTGACATGATGGTTCTTGAATGGAGAGAGCGAGAACATGAGGAGGTCAAGGTTGTCGTAGATCGAGATCTGGGGGCCCAAATGGCCTTAAAGAAATGTGGTTTGTATAAGTTTTGGGCACTCAAAGGAATGAGAGCCCAAGTGAGGTTGTTGGAGATGTTGGTGGGTTACTGAGACCCTGATACCGAGCGCTTCAATCTCGATGGGAAACCATTGAGAATTGAATTAGAAGACATTTAATTTATGACTGGTCTATCACGCTGGGGGGATATTGTGAACCTCAAGTCGCGAGGAGTAGGTAGCGGGATGAATATAGAAGAATATATCGATGCCCACTGTGTAGAAGGAACTCCTAAGGTAGGGATTCAAGTCCCTATCCGGGAAATAAACAACCTCAGTCTGAAGATCATTGTCCTAGACTTGAACAGGATCATAGGTTCATCCTCATTGCACTAGGCCTCGAGGCCACTCATGTTCTATGCATTGCAGTGTGCGAGACCAACAGTGTACAACTGTTGTACCTCATTACTGACCAATATGAAAAGCCAGTTGACGGAGTGCAAGAAGGGGGGTAAAAGAAATTTTGGGTTTGCCTCCATCTTGTCAAGTTTCTTTTTCAAGCGAGTTCCAGGTTTGGGGCCTAGATTTGATATTCTCTTAAGAGGACCTTGCGATCCATCCATGGCACGGTGGACCGAGGTGATGAGGCAGCAGGGAGAGGGTAGGGTGTCGACACCCTACAACAAGGATTTTTTCTACTGGTGGCGGCGACTGGTCATCGCTCTGGATGACTATTCCTATGAGGGGATAAACTTTAGAGGAGATCCAGACATACCACTGCCACTAGAGTCCGCCTACTGTGACATAGGTATGTCAAAAAGTGTTTACATATTTCACTTTTTTTTTTTTTTTATCTAATTAGGAAAAAAATATTTCTGGATGGTGCTTAAGTATTGATTAGACATTTTTTTGTTGCACACGTGGGTCCATGATGGCCAGAGGGTTTCCCTCGACATTGATGGAGGCACCGGGGAGACGAAGCGACAAGAGGAGAGGCCGAGAGGGTCCTACAAAACGTGCAGGGAAACCTATCATGTTTGACTCACAGGATACCCATGGTTCAGGTAGAGGATCTTTCTGAACCCATGTAGCGACAGGTGGTTGGTGTGCCCAGGGCATGGGTACGACTCTTTCGACGTCTCGCAAACATCATGATTTGCTACCATGACACACATCTGGTGCCATAGGCGCAGATGTCATGGGATATTGTAATATCGGTTGTATATGTATATTGAGGGTGTTAGCCCCATTTTGTCCTATAAACACCATATTTTTTGAAATATATAAAAAGGGATCTTTGACTTTACTTATATTTTACAATGTGTACATTGATTAGATGGTTTTTTTTGCTTTTAATTATGTGACAAATGCCAATCTAAAACAAAGTTAGCATAAGCATTGGGTACATGATTATAACTCCTAGGAATATGATACTATGTAATAAAATCAGATTGTCGTTCTAAAAGATGTACCCATAGGAATCGTTAGAGTAAAGTAGGATCACACACGCGGTAATGGTCGTTCAACTGATGTACTACCAACTGGGAAGCTAGGCGAACTTGTAATTAACGAATGCCATGTGAGATAGCATCGTGAAAAAGTTCTATAACGACGCTATATTCGACCACATTATTCATGGATGTCCCTAGGCATACACCTCCTAAAGACAACAGTATACCCTCGGGTGAGTAAACCACCCAAGCGGCGGAAGCCAAGTTCCATGTATGACGATTGGCCCCGTCTATGATTCCTAAGTAAAATGAAGACTACGTTGAAATATGTCAACCAAGTGAAACCTCGATAAGCAAATCAAATATGAAAAAGAAAAGAGATATGTACACTAAATTACATTAGTATACAGAGAGTTCCACCCAAGCCTGGGGCTCTGTTATCACACTAAGTTTCCTTGGGTCTTTAGCCTTTAATTTTTTTTTTCCTAAGCCTCTAGATTTTAATTTTTTATTTATCCCCTTAAAAGTGTGTTTGCTTAGGATCCCTTGATAAATAACGACTTAAGTCATGACTTATCTTTTGATCCTCACATATACGTTTTGACCCGAGACCATTTTCATGACTTATCTTTTGATCCCCTTCATGACTTGACACTAAGTTCAACTCACTCCACGATCAGCTTGACTTGACATGCCACCTTCCTCATTCATGCCTTTGTAGTCTTGACATGTTGTCCCCTTTGTCCTTTGCTTATTGGTCAAATCATTTTCTGAATGGGAGCACTGCCAACTCACCAGAAGTTTTCGTAGCGCACTCCCTATCCATCATATTTTACCATGATTTGTGGTTATGGCGTTGATGTCATCTCCTCCTTGTTTTCAGTGACATGATTGATTAAAAGATTCTTTCGTGGTTTCATATTTATGAGTTTGCTAACGGTTTTTGAATATTGAAATTTCAAAGCTTTGCGCTACAAAAAATTACCAGTTTGGAACAGTTAGCAATGGCACTACCAGATTAGATACTGAGGTGGATCCTGAGGTTGAATTGCTCATGATCTTCTCCTAAGATTTCTCTCAAACTCCAAGTTGTTGTTATTCTCTAGGTATTCCATGGTTTTTTCTCCTCTGCATATCATTTTCAAGGAGAAATTATCGCTCAGAGTTTTTGTATTCATCTTGCTTGCATAATTCGAGGAGATATTTTCCCTCTCACTTTCCTATCAGCCTCATCCACTCAAGCCTGAAGCTACCATCACCTGACATTTTCTCACCGTGCTCTCAAACTCTCAGTACCCAAGCAAGTTTCTTTTCCTGCATGCACACTGTGCTAATCAGAAACGCTACTTAAACGTCGTTGCCTCTTCCCCCGCCTCCTCTACCTTTCAATTGGACTATTTTGACCCAATTTTTTAAAGACTTTATAGTGTATCCCTTCACCATATGATTATGCCTCAGTTTTAACACATTTACACAGTCAAGGGAGGGAAATTTACAACCATTGTTTCCTAAGTTAGTAATCAGTCTAAATTTGGGGAAATTTTCTAGAAAAGGGCAGCCACTCTTCACTATTCGATTCTTTTTGAGGTCTGACTCTTTGTTTCTTGGTCATCACCACTCCATAGCTCTAAATATTTTTATCCTAAAATATGGAGACTCCTTAGAAGAAGAAGTTGCATAAGGGAGGTAATGTGGTTAGAACCGAGCCTCCAAACATGCATCTATTAGAGGCAGAGCCCATAGCTAGAGAAGTTTTTCGAAGGGTGAGTTGCCTCACTTTCTACCAAAATATGCAAAGGGGTAATCCTGAGGTGACAAGGCAGTTTGCCTTACATTTTTATGGCCTGAAGACCAAGGTAGGGGACCTAGAATTTGAGGTGTCTAAGACCTCTATTTTAGCTGCTACAAGGATCCCTATCACTGGCGAGAGCTGGTTTAAATACATGGCCTTGGATGCAACCTATGCCTAAGACTTCCTTAAGCTTGAATATCAAATTGACAATATTTGCAAAGGGGTGACAAGAAATCATCTGGTTGGAGAATTTGATAAAATATTAAGGATCATTCAGAGGTACTTCATATGTGAAGGGAGGTTCAATACACTATACCAATACCATATAATGCTTCTGTTGCATTTTACTGGAAAAATTGAAATGAACATTCCCTTCTATTTTCTAAGGAGCATAGGCATGATGTCAGATAGGGTTCAATCAAATTCAAAGGCTATGGATACTAGCATTTTTAATTCTAGGTTGATTAGAATGTTGGTTGCTGAAGAGCTGAGAAAGAAGAACATCTCATGGGAACACTTCATTACTATTTCTCACATGAAATTGGACATAACAGCTACTCCTCAGTCACAGATAGAAAGTCCTTTTCCATCCACCAGTGCTGCTCAAACAGGTACTAGCAAGAAAATAAAGAGCAGAGTTCATGTTCAATATCAAGAAGCCATCAAGGAGGTTACAAGAACTGAGGAGGAGACCTATCATTCTCCACAGAGAGACCTTTCACCCCCTCCTGCACCAGAGCTAGAAGAGGTCCCTTCCTCTACTAAAACTATAGCAAAGAAAGGGAAGAAGCTACACTTTTATTTATCTCCTTCAACATCTATCACCAAGATCAGAAGGCCTTTCACAAGGTCATCAACTCTTAAAGGGGATGTTGAAGAGAAGGTCCTACCAAATGTCTTCATTCTAAAGAAGAAGAAATATAAAGGAAAAGGCATTGAGAAGCCTAATGAGATAGAAGAAGTAATCCCTATGCAGCAGGAGTAGGAAGCCATGAAAAAGCCTGTTGAGACTGTTCACATCACTACTCCACCTAGCAGCCAGACGTTCAAAAGATTGATCAGGCTATACTGGCTCATAGTGCTTATTGTTCATAGTTTTGGGTTTTTGCAAAGAATTAATCCCTTCAACAGTGGTAGTGTAGACATTCTGTAGCACTATGGTGCTACGGAATAGTCTATTTTTCATGTTCCATCAGTCTGCTACCTATAACGCTGCTAAATCACCTAAGACTAATGGCGTCACTGACTGCCCGAGGGTGCTACCAAATATGTCAACGTTGAAATGATGGTGTTTTGAATTATGACAACACTACCAAATTTTGCGTAGACACACAGGTGGGCGTTACCGAAATTTTAACAGAGAGTGAATTATACAGGTGGGCACTACCAAAATTTTGATAGAGACACACAGGAAAGTGCTACCGAAATTTTGACAGAGTCTGAAGTTTGCACAGAAGATAAAAAGGCTTGGCGCTACAGAATCACATCAAATTTGGTAAAGCCACTACAAAGGCTCGCTACTTAGAGCGCTACCAAATGATGCTACCAACAGGTACTAGGAATCAAGGGGATTTGAATTAGCATCTTTATCAATAACTGGTGATGTGGAGAATTGCAGAGATAGCAACTAGAAACATGATGGCATTTACATGCCCCCTAAAGGACACTTGGCAGGCAAGGATTTTCACATCAAAGGAAGATCAAGTCAGTTCAAAGATTGGTTGGATCAGTGACCAAAATTTTCCCCTTTTATAGCACAGTTGTTAGTTCAAGTTGTTAGATGGAATAACTACTAGGATATTTTCATGGGAAAAAGGTCATCTTGTTGTAAGTTTTAAACCTGCGAAATAAAGAAATGCATATAGATTTTTAATCAATATGCATATAGATTCTTAAAAGAGAAATTAATCAATGGGTCATTCACATAGTACATAGAGATTTATACCAGAAACCCTCAACTGGGGAAAACCTTTCTTATATTCATTATATAGAATTTCACCATTCACCATACAATATATATAATGTTTTTAGGTATTCCGTAGATACCAAAACCCTAATCCCTTCATCCGGGATTAATTTAGAAAACCACTAAAAATAGCAAAATCCGCTAAAAATAGAAAAAATTGCGCGTAACCAGGGGGGCATACCTAGCCCCCCTAGGACCCCCCTAGGAATCACTTGGTGCACACAACACAAATAGCACTACTATAGGGATCATCAGACACAATTGTCGAATATTACGCACCCACACACACACATGCAAAGAATATAACACATACCCAACATTCTCCCACTTGTTGTTTTCTTTGCATCCAGGGGTCCATAGGATTATATAGTCAAAAATCCAGGGAAGAAATGCCCATTGTTACTCTACACCAGGAG
This sequence comes from Picea glauca, assembly GCA_000966675.3. NCBI lineage: Eukaryota > Viridiplantae > Streptophyta > Pinopsida > Pinales > Pinaceae > Picea > Picea glauca. The sequence continues at coordinate 87,280 of JZKD02S1201877.1, forward strand.
AACTTTTATGTGCTCACAGACTTTGTCAATGAATCTGCAACATTCTTCAAAGTGTCAACCTTTTCCAACAACACCTTCTTTTTCTCAATCGTGTCTCTCACAAAGTGACACTGAACATCAATATGCTTTGTATTCGAATGATAAGTTGGGTTGTTTGTCAGGAATATTGCACTCTAACTATCACAGTATAATCTCATTTCTTGTTATTCCAACTCAATACCTGAACACAATCTCTGTAACCATACTGCTTCCTTGCTTTCATGAGTGGCTACCATGTATTCAACTTATGTAGTTGAGAGTTCCACTACAGCCTGTCTTTTGCTCATCCAACTGATTGATCTTCCAAATAGGTTAAACACATACCCACTTTTACATCTTCTGTGATTCAGATAGCCATCCCAATATACATCAAAAAAGCCATGTATGTTCACCACTCTGTCCAATCTTGGTCTTCCTTGGTAGAACAATCCATAATTGGTAGTGCCACGCAAATACCTAAAGACCCTCTTTACTACTATCCAATGCTCCTTCCTTGGTTTTGACATATACCTACTCAAAACTGCCACTGCATGTGCAATGTTCAGTATAGTATAGACCATTGCATACAACAAACTGCCAACTGCATTGGCATATGGAACATGGGACATGTCCTCTTCTTCTTCATGTGTCTTGGGACACTGATATGCAGATAACTTTACACCTATAGGGATAGGAACCTTTATCGATTTACTTCCATGCATATTAAACCTCTGCAATATCATCTCAACATATTTTCTCTGATTCAACCAAAGTTTCCTGGTTGCATGATCTCTTTTAATTTCCATTCCCAGAATGAAGTTAGCAGTACCGAGATCCTTCATGTCAAATTTGGAGGATAGTTGTTATTTCACCTCCATGATAACATCCATGTTATTTCCAACCAACAACATGTCATCAACATACAACACTACATAAATGAAGTGATTACCAACCTACTTGGAATATACACAGT
>JZKD02S1201877.1:111746-127099 GCA_000966675.3 Picea glauca
AACACTGGTGTACTGTGTATGTGTGTGATTGTTTATTTATTACTGCTCATTATTGTATAATAATTCTACATTGATATAACATTTGAAGAAAAAGGATTATAATTACGTTATTACTAATTCACCCCCCCTCTCAGTAATCCAACAAGCAGTCCTATGCATTGTTTAAATATCTCAAGTATTTTAGATTTTACGTCTTGCATTCAAAATTCATTGCATATGTCCCATCATCTTCTATAAAGGAAATTCTTATTCAACCTGATATAGACGGTAACAGGAGCAAGTGGATTTCTAAAATCCTTGAATTTGATCTTGAGATTAAGCCTACCAAATTGGTTAAAGGTCAAGGTTTATCCAAGCTACTGGCTGAATCTAATTGCTCAGCTTTGGGGGTAAATTTCATCAACACTTGCTCAGAAAATCAATAGGTCAAATTGACTGACAAAGGTTCTCAAGTCGTCCCTACATTGGTAGATTGCAGCTAGTACAAGGAAATTATATTTTTTCTAAAGAAATTGCAGCCTCCAGATGGTATGGAAAAGAACAAGGTGAGATCCTTAAAACTCAAATCAATTAAATATAGCCTTGTTGATCAAGTATTTTATTGGAAATACCCATTAGGAGTGATTTTGAGATGCCTAGACCCACAAGAAGCCTAAAAGATTATGTTTGATTTTCATGACAGTTTATGTGGGGGGCGTCATTTTTGGAGGACCACGACATATAAGATTCTCAGGGCTGGGTACTTCTAGACTAGTCTATTCACCAATGCTTTTGCTAAGATCAGAGCATGTGTTAAGTGTCTGAAATTCTCTGGAAAGAAGCAGCTCAAGTCTTTTCCATTAAATCCTATGGTAGCTTTGGGACCCTTTCAGCAGTGGGGCCTAGATGTTATTGGGGAAATTTTTCCTACTTCTAGTGGTCAACATAGGTGGATCTTGACTACCACATATTACTTTACTATGTGGATAGAACCTATCCCTACAAGGAATTCTTCCCACAAAGTGATCATTGTTTTCCTTGAGGATATTATGGCGAGGTTTGGTTTTCCGAACATAATTGTCACTGATAATGCTGCATGTTTCAAGGTTGAACCATTGATTTAGTTCTGTGAATAGTTTGGAATCACATTGGTTCACTCTACTCCTTACTACCCCGAAGGGAATGGACTTGTAGAGTCCTCTAACAAAATCCTTATAAACATCACAAAAATATTGTTAGAGGACAACAAGAAAGCATGGGATTCAAAGCTCAAGTTTTCTTTGTGGGCTGATAGAGTGACAACAAAGAGATCCCTTGGTATTTCTCCTTTCCATATTGTGTATGGAGTTGAGGCCATTTTTCCTTCTCAGCTCGGCTTGCTTGTGGAAAAATTATTCCAATATTATCAAGGGGAGACGGATGATATGATCAAAAGGATATAGCAGTTGGTTGAAGTGTGGCGGACTCGGGAGCAGCCTCTGGATAAAGCACATGACCATCAACAGAAGAACAAGCAGACTTTCGACAAGAAAATGAATAAAGAGGATTTCCAACTAGGCGATCTGGTGCTCAAGTGGGATGCACCAAAGAAAGACAAAGGCAAGCACAGTAAATTTGAAGCCTTATGAATCGGTCCCTTCAAAATTTCTGAGGTATTCTCTAATAACAATTTCAAGTTGCAAAATTTGGAGGATGAAGACGTTTTTGGTGGCCCTATCAATGGCCATTTTCTGAAAAGGTACTTTTATTGAGCCATGAGTGGATTTTCATGCCATTGTAAATATCATATTTATTTTATTTGTGTTTTAATAACTAACCCCATAGCCCTACGATAAGGCACTGAATCTACTTGTTCTTGGAAGTGCGCAGGGGGCATGGCATCTCCTGTGGAGACAATGTTATCACAGTAAGTTTCCTTGGGTATGTAGCCTTTGGTTTTAATTTTTTCCTAAGCCTCTAGATTTTAATTTTTGATTTATCCCCTTAAAAGTGTGTTTTCTTAGGTTCCCTTCATAAATAAAGTCTTAAGTCATGACTTATGTTTTGATCCTCACATAAAATTTTTGACCCAGGATCGTTTTCATGACTTATCTTTTGATCCCCTTCATGACATGACACACAGGTCAGGGCTACCAAAATGTTAACAGAGAGTGAATTATATAGGTGGGAACTACCAAAAGTTTGATAGAGACACATAGGAAGGCACTACTGAAATTTTCATAGAGTCTGAAGTTTTCACAAAAGATACACAGGCTTGACGCTACTCATTCGAATTGTCTATTTTTGAGGTTGCACTACAGAATCCCATGAAATTTGGTAAAGGAACTACAAAGGCTTGCTACTCAGAGAGCTACCAAATGATGCTACCAATAGGTACCAAGAATCAAGGGGATTTGAATTAGCATCTTTATGAATAACTGATGATGTGGAGAATTGCAGAGATAGAAACTAACAACATGATGAGATTTACATGCCCCCTGAAGGACACTTGGTAGGAAAGGATTTTCACATCAAAGGAAGATCAATTCAGTTCAAAGATTGGTTGGATCAGTGACCAACATTTTCCCCTTTTATAGCACAGTTGTTAGTTTAAGTTGTTAGATGGAATAACTACTTGGATATTTTCATGGGAAAAAGGTCAGCTCGTTGTAAGTTTTAAACCTGTGAATTAAAGAAATGCATATAGATTCTTAAGAAAAAGAGAAATTAATCAATGGCTCATTCACATAGTACACAAAGATTTATATCGGAAACCCTCAACCGGGGAAAACCTTTCTTATATTCATTATATCAAATTTCACCATTCACCATACAATATATACAATGTTTTTAGGTATTCCATAGATACCAAAACCCTAATCCCTTCATCCAGGATTAATTTAGAAAACCGCTAAAAATAGCAAAATCCGCTAAAAATAGCAAAAACCACGTGTAACCAGGGGGGGCATACTTGGCTCCCCTGGGACCCCCCTAGGAATTTCTTGGTGCACACGACACAAATAGCACTACTATAGGGATCGTCAAACGCAACTGTCGAATCTGACGCACCCACACACACACATGCAAAGAATATAGCACATACCCAACATTCTCCCACTTGTTGTTTTCTTTCGATATAGGGGTCCATATGATTATATAGTCAACAATCCAGGGAAAAAATGACCATTGTTACTCTACACCAGGAGAACTTTTCTATTCTCATAGACTTTGTTAATGAATCTGCAACATTCTTCAAAGTGTCAACCTTTTCCAGCAACACCTTCTTTTCCTCAACTGTGTCTCTCACAAAGTGATACTAAACATCAATATGCTTTGTCTTCGAATGGTAAGTTGGATTCTTTGTCAGGAATATTTCACTCTGACTATCAGAATCTAATCTCATTTCTTGTTATTCCAACCCAATACCTGAACACAATCTCTATAACCATACTGCTTCCTTGCTTGCATGAGTGGCTACAATGTATTCAACTTCTGTAGTTGAGAGTGCCACTACAGCCTGTATTTTTCTCATCCAACTGATTGATCCTCCAAATAGGTTAAACACATACCCACTTGTACATCTTCTGCAATTTAGATATCCATCCCAGTCTACATCAAAAACTCCATGTACGTTGACCACTCTATCCAATCTTGGTCTTCCTTGGTAGAACAACCATAATTGGTAGTGCCACGCAAATACCTAAAGACCCTCTTTACTGCTATCCGATGCTCCTTCCTTGGTTTTGAAATATACCTGCTCAAAACTCCCTCTGCATGTGCAATGTCTAGTCTAGTGCAGACCATTGCATACATCAAACTTCCAACTGCATTGGCATATGGAACATGGGACATGTCCTCTTCTTCTTCCTGTGTCTTGGGACACTGATCTGTAGATAACTTTACACCTATAGGGTTAGGAACCTTTACCGGTTTACTTCCATGCATATTAAACCTCTGCAATATCGTCTCAACATATTTTCTCTGATTCCTCCAGAGTTTCCTATTTGCATGATCTCTTTTAATTTTCATTCCCAGAATAAAGTTAGCAATACCAAGATCCTTGATGTCAAATTTGGAGGATAGCTATGATTTCACCTCCATGATAACATCCATGTTATTTCTTACCAATAACATCTCATCAACATACAACACTACATAAATGAAGTGATTACCAACCTGCTTGGAATATACACAGTGATCAACCCTTCTTCTTACAAATTCCAATCCAAGGATGTATGTGTCAAACTTTTGGTACCACATCCTAGGTAATTGCTTCAGACCATATAGTGACTTCTTTAGCTTACAGGCCGGCTCTTTCTTTCCCTTCACTATAAAGCCTTATGGTTGTTTCATGTAGATTTCTTCTTCCAGATCCCGATGTAGGAATGTTGTCTTCACATCCATTTGTTCCACTGTAAGATCAAAAGAAGCAGCAATAGATAAAAGAAATCTGATAGAAGTTAACTTAGCAACAGGAGAACAAATCTCAGCAAAGTCAATTCCCTCTACCTGGGAATAAGCTTTTTCTACTAACCAAACTTTGTATTTCTCCACTTTTCCTTTTGCATTAAACTTCTTCTTAAACAACCATTTTCTACCAACAGATTTTCTTCCATCTGGCAACTCAACTATATCCCATGCCTCATTCTTATCCAAGGCATCCATTTCTTCAACCATGGCCTTATTCCATAGTTTACTATCCTCTGAATTCACTACTTCCCTAACAGTTCTAGGATCATCATCAATAATAGATAAAGAAAAATTAGAACGAAAATCAGGTGGACTATACCTTTCTGGTTGCCTTATTTCCCTCACTGATCTCCTCAATACAGGGGTATGAGGTTCTTCTTCTTCTTCTGCTTCATCTTCTTCAGATGATTCAGATTTTGCATCATCCAACTCCAACTCTATTTTCTCATGTTCTTCTGGCCATGATAGGAATTCCTGTTTGGAAACATCTTTTACCTCTCTGAAAAAAACATCTCGACTGTAAACAGTCTTCTTGGTTTCTGGGTTCCAAAGATTATAACCTTTCACACCATATTTATAACCATTAAAGATACATTTTTTAGCCTTTTTATCCAGCTTACTCCTATTTGCCTTTGGAACATGTGCATAAGGATCACAAACAAACACTCTAAGATGTTGAAGATAGGTTTTTTTTCCAGTCCATACATCATGTGGATTTTTATCATCCAATGTTGATGAGGGTGATCGATTGACCAGGTAACATGTTGTACCCACTGCCTCTGCCCAAAATTATTTTCCTAACTCAGCATCGTTGAGCATACTCCTTGATTTTTCCATTAGTGTCATGTTCATCCTTTCTGCAACTCCATTCTGTTTTGGAGTATATGGAGTAATATTTTTCCTTTCTATACCACACTTCTTACAGAATTCCTTGAGTTCATTTCCACAGAATTCTCCACTGTTATCTGTTCTCAATACCTTTATTTTCTTCTATGTCTGATTTTCTACCAGAGCCTTAAACTCTTTAAATTTATCAAATACCTCAGATTTATTTCTAAGAAAATAAATCCATGTGTTCCTTGAGAAATCATCTATGAATGAAACATAATACACAGACTTACCTAGAGATGGAATAGGCACAAGTCCAAACACATCATTTTGTATCAACTCTAAGATCCCCTTTTCCCTTGTAGCACCAAATGAGAATCTTACTCGATTTTGTTTACCATATATGCAATGTTCACAAAAATAAAAATCCATAGTACAATTAGCCATACCTTCAACCATAAGTTTACCGTGCAGTGTTCGAAGGCCCTTTTCTCCAATATTCCCTAGTCTTTGATGCCACAGCATGGTCCTTTTTTCTGGGACAATATTGATCTTGTCTCTTTCATTTCTCTACTCATGGATGATAGACCTGTTACACCCATTAGTATAAGTGCTTCCCAACAAATTGTACAGAGTTCAACACCAAACTCCCCTCATCAACACCATTGCTCCTCGTACCATCTTGCAAGTGTTCTTTCCAAATACAGTATTCACTCCTGCATCATCAAACTTGCTTACAGATATTAGGCTCTTGGCTAGTTTTGGAATGTGAAAAACCCCAGGGAGAGTTCTAATCCTTCCATCTTTTAGTAGCAACTTAACCCTTCCACATCCCATGATTTTCTTCATCGAGTCATCTCCTAGGAATACATCACCACCATCGTATTTTTCATATTCAAAGAACCACTCCCTGTGAGGAGTCATATGGTATGACGTACCTGAGTCGATCAACCATACATCATGATCTGCATGTGTACCTATAGATGCCAGGTAAACATCACCTCCTTCTTAAGTGGAGGTTTTCACCTCTGTGGAAGAGGTACTATCAGGCCCTTTTGGTTTATCAACCTTCTTAGACTTGCAATCTTTCTTATAATGCCATGTTTTACCACACTTCCAACATTTTCTAAAAGACTTTCCCGGAGACTTCGATCTACCTATAGATTTAGGTCTCCCCCCTGAAGACTTACTAGGATTCCTGTCTTGGGTACGACCTCTTACAAATAAAGCATCTGTGTTATGACCATCCATGTTTTTCTTCCTCATCTCTTCAGATAACAAGGATGAAACTACATCCTCATACTTCAATGTAGATTGAGTGGTACTACCAATTGCTACAACCAGATTATCCCAAGAGTCCGACAAAGAACATAACAAAGTAATACACTTATCTTCTTCTGCAATCATAATATTAACAGAGACAAGTTAACTTACTAGAGTATTAAAGGAATTTAGATGTTCTGTCACATAATCTCCATCTTCCATCCTAAGATGATACAGCTTGTTTCGAAGAAACAACTTGTTTACTAGGGAATTTGATTGATATAAATTCCCTAAATTATCCCATAGTTACTTGGCTGTAGGTTCTCCTGAGACATTCAACAACACTGAATCTGCCAGGCAGAGTCGAATAGTACTCCTTGCTCTTTTTTCCAACTTCTCTCAATCTTCCTTTGACATACCAGTAGGTGGTGTACTAGTAGTTTGTGTACCAGTAGGTTGTGTACCAGTCGATTGTGTGCCAGTCGATTGTGTGCCAGTAGGCTATGTACCAATGGGCTGTGTACTAGGATCCATAGTGATCCATTGTTATTTGTCTACAAGAAGGTCGTCCATCATGAGCTTCCATAGCTCAAAGTTTTTATCGTTGAAATTCTCTATCTCAATTCTAGAAGAGCTTGCCATTCCTCTTTCTACACTCAAATCTCCACTGCAAAAGCTCCCACTAAAGCCAGTTTTATCATAGACCCAAGATAAACTTGATCTATCAAGACCAAGCCAAACCCTCAACAAAAAAGGTGTCCCTCTGAATCCAAAAACGAGCTCTGATACCACATGTAAGATTTAAACCTGTAAAGTAAAGCAATGTATATAGATTCTTAAGAAAAACAGAAATTAATCAATGGCTCATTCACATAGTACATAGAGATTTATACTGGAAACCCCCAATCGGGGAAAACCTTTGTTATATTCATTATATCAAATTTCACCATTCACCATACAATATATCCAATGTTTTTAGGTATTACGTAGATACCAAAACCCTAATCCCTTCATCCGGGATTAACTTAGAAAATCGCTAAAAATAGCAAAAACCACCCAAAAACAATTTCGGGGTGGTTCCCCGGGCTACCGCCTGGTGTCGAATGTTGCATGTAACCAGAGGGGGCCATACCTGCCGCCCCCTAGGACCCCCCCAGCAAGCGTTCGGTGCACACGACACAAAGAGCACTACTATAGGGATTGTCAGATGCAGTTGTCAGATCTGACGTGCCCACACACACACATACAAAGAATATAACACATACCCAACACTCGCACCTCAAGTTGTTGCCTCCCCTTTTGTTATAAATAGATATTCTAAATGCTTTAGTAGGTTCAAATGGTCGATCTAGGCTCCCATATGTTGTAATATTTTGATGAAGTTACTGTGACCTGGTTGTGTACTTGATTTGAGATATCTTCGTTAATAGAAATCAGCTTTCTTATTCCAACTTATTTGCCTATGATGTTGAATTTTTCATGCTTGAATGATTCACAAGGATTTTTGTGGTGATATTATTATGAATGTTTGATTATAATATTATTGTGATGTTTCTTTAGTGTCCCTAAACTTTGAACTCAAGAAGATCTTGTGTTATAGTTGTCTTCCTTAATTTGCTTGCAGACCTGATGTTTATAGAAACCTTTACATTCTTCTCACCAAAGTATTCCCTTTGTTCACCTTTATTCCCACTTACTGATTGAAGTTATTCAAGACCTCGATCGCTCATGCATGCTAGCCCAGATTTCTGAGTTAGAACATTATCATCTTGAGTCTTATCCATTTGACCCATTAAAAACTCATTTACATTTACACATAACCTGATGGGTACTAGGCTTACCTTCCATTGAATCTGAGGGTGATTCCTAGTGTTAACATTCTTCGCGCCATTTCCTGGGAACAAATTGAAGACATTTCCTTGGGATTGAACGAAAAATCTTACTAGTTCTGAAGGTGCATTGGAACTTAGTATCTTCAAGATTGCATCTTTCACCTGGTGACTCCATTGTTTCAGCTCTGGCGACTAAAGGCAAACATACGAGATAACATCCACAACTACCTTTGGCTCCACCTGAGGTTGACCCAGAGAAGATAATGAAGAGGGGAAAAGCTTATCAAGAAATTTTCTATGCTGCTGCTACAAGTGCTTCTGGTCAGTTGCCTGATTCCACTCTTAGTACTCCAGATGTTATATCAAGTAATCCTTCTTTACCCTCTGCTGAAGTATCTAAGAATATTGATTTCAAAAATTTTCCTATTGTTGACTCCTCTTTTGAAATTGATTTAAAGGAAGAAAACTATGAAATTCTTTCTTCCCCTGACATTGTAAAGTGGTTCAGTCTTGAGACTCTTGAAGATTTTCCTACTTTATGCTTTGCTACCCTTCCTCTTATAAACTTTTTTGTAGCCAAATAAGAGGAAACCTCATCCCCTTTACATACTTTACCATCTTCTTCCAAGACTCGGCCTTCTACTATGAAAACTGAAATTTCCCCTTCCTATTGTCCTTTTTCTCCTAAGCTGCACATAGTCAAGTCTCCTTCTCCTCCTTGTTCACAAAGAGTCCAAAATCCAATGGCAGGTGATAACACCCTGCAAATAGGATGGATTCCATAGTGTATGCAAGATATGTGCCTCTTTTCCTAACTCATCAAATGAATTCTCTACCTATTGGAGACTATTTAAAATACATGCCCAAATTCAGAGGAGAAGAAGATATAATTGTTGAAGAACATCTTGTTGCCTTCTACAATTATGCAGACAATCAAAATATTGAAAATGAGGATGTGTGGATGAGAGTCTTTGTCCAAATCCTTTTTGGTGAGGCTAGGAAGTGGTTTAAGGGCTTGGCCCCTGGATCCATTTCTGGGATTGAAGCATTAGACGATGCCTTTTTGAGACACTCGGGAGACAAAATGGACTTTTTGTATTATATCATAGAATTTGTATCCCTAAAGAGGAAAGAGGGAGAGTCTGTCTCTGACTTCTCTAAAATATTCAAAAAAATGTACAATAAGATTCTTGCTAAGATAAAACCTACAAAAACCTCTGCAAAGATCACTTATGTCAGTGTCTTTGACCCTGAGTTTTGCCTTCTACTAAGAGAAAGAAGATCAAACTCCTTAGCTCATATGAAAGATGCAGCCTTGGTGGTAGAATCCAACATAGTGGCATCTGATAAACTCAGGGGGAAATCTGATAGGGACAGGAGAAAAAACATAGTTGAAGCTTCAACTTCTGATTCCCCTATTGTCCATTCTCAAGTAGATGAACTCACCAAATTAGTAAAATCCCTTTCTAATGATATTGAAAAGTTAAAACTGGAAGGAAAACAAACCTATAGAAATACTCAAAATGATGATAACATAGGTAAATTCAGGAGAATGAATAATACTCCCCAGATCCTTCCAAGAGATCCTAGAAACAGAGATAGGGATGATCAAAAGATACAAACTCCTTTCCAGAACAACCTTGTCATTGATGAAGAAGGAGAGGAGGAACAAGTTAATTCTAAGATTCATTGTTTGGGTGACACATCACCATCCCCTCACTTGAATCAATCTACACATGAGAAATCCTTGATGGACATTCAGATAAATGAATTAAGTAAGGGGGAGAAAGAAAAAGAAGGACCTCATATATATAATATGAGATCCAAAAAGAATGAATAAAAGACTGATGCTTCTGATCAGCTAGCCCAAAAGGAAAATTCTGCCAAGGCTGTGACAGTTGGCAGAAAATAAAAAGAAACTCAAAGCACCCAAGCATTGATCAGAAATCCTACCCCTAAAACCAAAGAGATCCTGAAATCCTCACCTCCTTTCATTTTTTAGAATGAGATCCAAAAAATCAAGATCCCTGTAGATATTTTGGAATTGATAAAAAATAAAAAAATAAAAATTAATATCTCTCCAAAATGTTACAGCCTGAATCTTCTTCAAGTGCCACTGATTCAGTAAATCTACAAGATGAAAAACCAACAGTTATCTTAGATCCTTTGATAATAGATTGAGATGATTCATCCCCTCCCTTCTATACATCATTTAACATACATGATAAGGTGTTGCATAATTGTTTGATGGACTCAGGGGCATCCCACAACCTCATGCCCAAAACTGTTATGGATGAACTTGGATTAGAAATCACAAAGACCTACCATGACTTATATTCTTTTGACTCTAGCAAAGTGAAATGCCTCGGGGTCATTAAGGATCTAGTTGTGACTTTATTTCAGTTGCCCATGAAAAGTGTAGTCATGGATATCGTAGTAGCTAATGTTCCCCCCAAGTTTGGCATGCTCTTGTCAAGATCCCGGATAAAACTACTTGGGGGGACCTTGCATATGGACCTATCATATGATATTATTCCTGTGTTCGAGGGGGAGCATAGAAGACTTTACAGGGAAGCTCAGTTGTCTTACATTATTAGTGACGAAGCAAACCCCGCTAATCATCATATTTTTTCTCTTGATACTGATTTGGGATCCAACATTTTTCAACTCACTGATGCTCCTGAAACTCCTCTTGAAATCAGAAAACAATCCATTACCTATTGTGAAGAAACTCCTCTAACTACCTCTATTTGGAAGATGTTCTCTCATGGAGCCTCTTCTAGGGAAGGTGTTGGTGTTGGAGTGGTCTTTGTCTCACCTACTCAAGAGACTATATCTTTGTCATACAAACTAAAATTTGAAACTACTAATAATGTGGCAGAGTATGAAGCTCTTGTCTTGGGATTGAGGGCTGCCAAAGACATGGGGATTGAAGAGCTATTAGTATTTGGGGATGCTGAATTGATCATCCATCAGATCAAAAATCTTTATCAAACTAAGCACCCTAGGCTCAGATCTTATAGAAATTAAGTGTGGGACCTAGTGGACAGTTTTTTCTCATATTTCAGCATTTCATTTATTCCAAGAGAAGAGAATACCATGGCTGATTATTTGGTTGTATCAGCAAGAAATTTTAGAGTCCCCTTACCACCTAAACTCAAGTATGATGTAGAATTCAAATACAGATCTTCTATACCAGACAATGTCAAGCATTGAAAGGTGTTTGAAGATGATCTTCAAATTAAAAAATTACTTGAGACTGTTGATGAGTTTTCTACATTACACATTGATCAGAATCAGGACTCTGAAAATAATCCCCATGCTGATGTTTTCCTTAATAAATTTTCTAATCATCATATTATGTAGTTACCTAGAAACTACATTCCAAAAGGACTAGTTCCTTTGGAAAAAAAAATTGACAGAAATGATGTGGCAGTAAAGGGGAAAGTGTCAACTGTTGATGCTGATGTAACCGAGTGCAATGTGGGAACAAAAAATGATCCAGAATATGTCAAGTTGTAAAGCAATCTGTCAAGGGAGCATAGGGTTGAATATACTGAGTTGTTAAAATAATTTGCTGACTTGTTTTTTTGGACTTATGAAGATCTCAAAACTTATGACACAAGCATTATAGAGCAGAAGATCCCATTAAAGGAAGAGACCAAACCTTTCAGGAAAAAGTTGAGGCAAATAAATCCTATGTTGTTGCCTGTGATGGAAAAAGAGGTAAAAAAAATTTAGATGCTAAAACTATTATTCCTTTGAGGTAAATTGAATGGGTTCCCAACTTGGTCCCAATGAAAAAAAAGAATGGAGAAATCAGACTTTGTGTCGATTTTCAGAATCTAAACAGGAGCTCTGAAACGGATAATTACCCTTTGCCCAAGATGGAGCACATATTACAGAGGGTGACAGGTGCATCCAGGATGTCCATGATTGATGGATTTTTAGGCTACAATCAGATCTCTGTCTTGCTAGAAGATAGAGAAAACACAACCTTTACCACTTCTTGGGGTACATTTATGTAAGCTAAAATTCCCTTTGGTTTGATGAACTCATGGGTGACCTTTCAATGAGCTATGGACATAGTATTTATTGGAGATAAGGACAAGTTTATTTTTATCTATTTAGATGACATAACAATGTTCTCACAATCTGATAAAGAACACTATGATCATTTGAAAAAGGATTTCTTGAAATGCAGAAAATTTGGTCTCTCTTTGAAACCCCAAAAATCATTGTTTGCCATGAAGGAGGGAAAATTATTGGGGCATATTGTGCTGGAATATTGGTTGTTGTCATTGATGTCAACCCTAGTCATGGGTTTTGAACCGCAAGATTGATGAAGGTATTTGGACATGAAGGATAATGCACATGCAGATACAACACCCATGGATGGATAATATACATCATGTTTTTTTCAGTGGTATGTGCCACATCCCGTGGATCCTCATGGTTGAGGAGAAATGAATTTTTGAAGATGACAAAGTGAATTGAAGAAGGAAGTACATGTAGGCCTTGAAGATATTTAAAGAACATAATTACAAAATAAGAAAGTGTTAGGTCAGCCCTAATGTTAAAAGGAAGTGACATAAATGGTATAAATAAATATCATTATACATTCATTTGATACACAAGTCGAATTTAATAGGAAAATCAGAAGTGAAGAAGGTTGGATTTCAAGGGAGGATGAAGTCTTTTGGTGATGTGTTCTAAGGTAGGTTATTTTCAGGTCATCTTACCATTTTCACTATAACTTTTTTTCTAGAACGATTTAGATGGTGAAATTGATATGGTATTGAGAAGACATATAAACGTACCCGTCGTAAAATTTCCATATCTTTATTCGGTATAATTATGAAGATAGACTTGGTGGAAGATAGGGTTTTTGACAAGTCCTGAAGCTAGTCAATAAACATGTGCTTTGGGTAAAATAGTCATAACTTCTTCATAGAGAATCCAAATGAAGTGGTACAAATTGAATACAGACTATAGTTTCTTTTGTATGAGTTTCATAATCTTATGTTAAATACTAAGCCTGGGGCATCCTGTACAAGTTCGGTCTCCTTAATAAACCAGAATTGAACAAAGTCTACCATTCTCTCTATAACTTCTTTTTGGGGAGGATTCAAGGAGTGAAACTTGGAGAAGTTTTAGAGAACACATTGAGTAATATTATATATAGGATCAGAGTATTCCAAGAATTTAAGAATTGCAGAAATTGAAGAAGTCTAAGGAAGCGTTATCAGGTTCTATGTGATTGTTGGTTGATGGTGATGATTTAATGTAAATTTTTATTATCTCTCATATATTCTTGGGTGGAAGGAAGGGGAAAGGATGAAGAGTTAAATCCTCTATTTATATTGGAGGATTGTATCTTCCTCTTGGAGGTTTATCCCTCCCTTTACAATTGGAAGTTGTAGCTACCTTTGGAAGTCATTACTTCCCTTGAACAATAACTATTGATTATTTCCCATATATTGTGCGTGGTGTATTGTGGTGTATGGTGTAACTCTTATACTATTGTTCATTACTCATTCAATATCTTTTAATGGCTTAAGTATAATTTGAAAAAGTTTTTAAATTGTACTTGATACTGATTCACCCCCCTCTTAGTATCAATAATTGGTATCAGAGAAGGTTGCCTTCAGAACAGTTTAACCACTGGAAGGAAAATACAAAGCAGAGATGGATGACCATGAGCACATTTCAAATGGGATTCAAAAATTTGATGGAAGAAATTATGCATACCGGAGTGATAGAGTGAAAACTTACCTAACGGCTTTGGGAGTATACATTTGGTACTCAGTTGTAAATGGCTATGTAATCCCAAATAATGTTGCAGCCGATCCAAATGAGAAGAATATTATGAGTTGTAATTCAAAATCCAGACATGTTATTCTAGTAGCATTGGCACCAACCATTGATATCAAAGTGATGGGATGCATCACTTTTAAAGAGGTATGGGACAAACTCAAGAGTATCTGTGAAGGTGATCCAAAAGTTAAGCAGATCAAGCTTTAATGACATAGAGAATAATTTGAAAATTTGAGGATGAATGAGAAGGAAGATATTGCAACCTATCTTCTTAGAGTTGATGAAGTTGTTAATTCTATCAGAGGATTAGGTGAAGAGCTCAATAAATCATTGGTTGTAAAAAAAGTGTTGAGATCACTTCTCTTGAAGTATGATGCTAAGGTCTTCGCCATTGAAGAAACTAGGGACTTGACCAAAATGACAATGGATGAATTACATGGGTCTCTTATAGCATATGAAATGAGAACAGGTACAGAAAGTGACCAACCAAACAATGAAGCAGCCTTTAAATCCATAAAGAAGACAAAATACAAGGATAATGACCTTGATGAAGAAATATAAATTTTTTTAAGAAGGTTTCAGAAGGGAAGTGGAAGATACAAAGATAAGTCTCCTCTCAAATGCTTTGACTGTGTAGAATAGGACATATTGTTGAAAATTTCTACTATAAAAAGAGAAGTCTCAACAATAAAAAGAACTTCTACTCCAAGGATGATGACATCTCCTTAGATGAGAGTGATGAAGAAGATAATGATGGAGGTGAATTCCTCTTCATAACCCAAGAAACCCAAGATGATGATCACAAGAATTCTAAAGAAGAAGAAATCATTTGTGAAGAAGATTAAGATGAAGAAATCAGCCTTGATAACATAGTTACCAACTTAACGAGAACTCTCCAGAGTTCTCGTTTTCTGGGGGGTCCAATTTTTTACCTCGTTTTTAAAAATGGTGCTACCGGTAGCACCCCCTCTCTGTTTTGAGCTGATTTTTGATATTTTAAATTTTTTGATCCACAATGTTTCCCCATTACTTTTTTAAATGCTCATTTTTCATCTATTTTCAATTTTTTCTATATATATATATATATATATATATATATATATATATATTGTTTTTATTCAACTCCTTTTTTAGTCATTTTTCATGCTTCTTTCAATCTTAAAAATGTTTTTTACCATTTACTTT
>JZKD02S1201877.1:157784-168348 GCA_000966675.3 Picea glauca
GAAGTTGTAGCTACCTTTGGAAGTCATTACTTCCCTTGAACAATAACTATTGATTATTTCTCATATATTGTGCATGGTGTATTGTGGTGTATTGGTGTAAATCTTATACTATTGTCTATTTCTCATTGGATATAGTTGAATGGTTTAGGTATAAGTTGAAAAAGGTTTTAAATTTTACTTGATACTGATTCGCCCCCCTCTCAGTATCAACATATTGTGTTAGCTGAAGGGGTAAGGATTGATTCTAGCAGGGTTGAAGCTATCCAAACCTTGTCACTCCCTAGATCCAAGAAGGAGGTTCAATCTTTATTGGGAAAAAATAATTTTTTGAGAAGGTTTGTTTCAAATTTTGTTGAGTTGGTGAATTATATTACAGCCATGTTGAGAAAAGGAAATGAAATCAAATGGAATTTTGTGTCCCATAATTCTTTTGATCAAATAAACAAAGCCTTGACTGAAGCCCCCATGCTCATCAGCCCAGACTACTCCAAGGATTTTCTTATTTTTTCTTTCACTTCATTTGATAGAGTAGCAGTTGTTTTATTACAGAAGAACGTTGAAGGCTTAGAGCAGCCCATTTCTTTTTTCAGTAGGCCATTGAGAGATGCTAAATTAAAAAATGACATCATGGGTAAGCAGTCCTATAAATTGGTTAAATCTCTCAAGTCTTTTAGAGTTTACATGTTGCATTCAAGATTCATTGCTTATGTCCCATCAACTTTTGTAAAGGAAATTCTTATTCAACCTGATATAGACAGTAAAAGGAGCAAGTGGATTTCTAAAATCCTTGAATTTGATCTTGAGATTAAGCCTAACAAATTTGTTAAAGGTCAAGGTTTAGCCAAGATACTGGTTGAATCCAATTGCTAAGCTTTGGGGGTAAATTTGATCAACACTTGCTCTGAAAATCAACATGCTGAATTGACTGACAAAGGTTCTCAAGTCATCCCTACATTGGCAGATTGAAGCTAGTACGAGGACATTATATTTTTTCTACAGAAATTGCAGCCTCCATATCGTATGGAGAAGAACAAGGTGAGAGCCTTAAAACTCAAATCAATTAAATATTGCCTTGTTGATCAAGTCTTGTATTGGAAAGACCCATTAGTAGTGATTTTGAGATGCCTGGACCCATAAGAAGCCCAAAATATTATGTTTGATTTTCATGATAGTTTATGTGTGGGGCATCATTTTTGGAGGACCACGACATATTCTCAGGGATGGGTAATTCTAGCCTAGTTTATTCACCGATGTTTGTGCTAATATCAGAGCATGTGTTAAGTGTCAGAAATTCTCTGGAAAGAAGCAGCTCAAGTCTTTGCCATTAAATCCTATGGTAGCTTTGGGACCCTTTCAGTAGTGGGGCCTAGATGTTATAGGGGAAATTCATCCTAATTCTAGTGGTCAACATAGGTGGATCTTGACTGCCATAGATTACTTTACTAAGTGGATAGAAGCTATCCCTACAAGGAATGCTTCCCACAAAGTGATCATTGTTTTCCTTGAGGATATTATGGCGAGGTTTGGTTTTCCGAACATAATTGTCACTGATAATGCTGCATCTTTCAAGGTTGAAACATTGATTCAGTTCTGTGAACAGTTTGGAATCACATTGGTTCATTCTACTCCTTACTACCCCCAAGGGAATGGACTTGCAGAGTCCTCTAACAAAATCCTTATAAACATCATCAAAACATTGTTAGAGGACAACAAGAAAGCATAGGATTCAAAGCTCAAGCTTTCTTTGTGGGTTGATAGAGTGACAACGAAAAGATCCCTTCGTCTTTCTCCTTTCCAGCTTGTGTATGGAGTTGAGGCCATTTTTTCTTCTCAACTCGCCTTGCCTGTGGAAAAAATATTCCAAGATTACCAAGGGCAGCCGAATGATATGATCAAAAGGATACAACAGTTGGTTGAAGTGCAACAGACTCAGGAGCAGGCTCTGGATAAAGCACACGACCATCAACAAAAGATCAAGCAAGATTTCGACAAGAAAGTGAATAAAGAGGATTTCCAACTGGGTGATCTGGTGCTCAAGTGGGATGCACCAAAGAAAGACAAAGGCAAGCACGGTAAATTTGAATCCTCATGGATCGGTCCCTTAAAAATTTCTGAGGTATTCTCTAATAACACTTTCAAATTGCAGAATTTGGAGGATGAAGAAGTTTTTTGGTGGCCCTGTCAATGGCCATTTTCTAAAAAGGTACTTTTCTTGAGCCATGAGTGGATTTTCATGCCATTGTAAACATCATATTTCTTTTATTTATTTTTAATAACTGACCCCATAGCCCTAGGATAAGGCACTAAATCTACTTGTTCTTGGCAATGCGCAGGGGGCATGCCATCTCCTGTGGAGATAATGTTATCACACTAAGTTTTCTTGGGTATTTAGCCTTTAGTTTTAATTTTTTCCTAAGCCTCTAGATTTTAATTTTTTATTTATCCCCTTAAAAGTGTGTTTTCTTAGGTTCCCTTGATAAATAAAGGCTTAAGTCATGAATTATGTTTTGATCCTCACATAAACTTTTTGAACTGGGACCGCTTTCATGGCGTATCTTTTGATCCCCTTCATGACTTAACACTAAGTTTGACTCACTCCACGATCATCTTGAATTGACATGCCACATTCCTCACTCATGCCTTCGTAGCCTTTCCATGTTGTCCCCTTTGTCCTTTTCTTATTGGTCAAATCATTTTTTGAATGGGAGCGCTGCCAACTCACAGGGAGTTTCCATAGCACACTCCCTGTCCATCATATTTTACCATGATTTGTGGTTATGGTGTTGATGTCATCTCTTCCTTTTTTTCAGTGCCATGATTGGTTCAAAGATTCTTTTTAGGTTTCATATTTATGAGTTTGCTAATGGTTTTTGAATATTGAAAGTTCAAAGCTCTGTGCTACAAAAAATTACCAGTTCGGACCAGTTAGCAGTAGCGCTACTAGATCAGATGTTGAGGTGGAACCTGAGGATGAATTTATTGTGATATTCTCCTAAGATTTCTCTCAAACTCAGAGTTGTCATTATTCTCCAGGTATTCCATGGTTTTTTCTCCTCTGCATATCATTTTCAAGGAGAAATTATCGCCCGAATTTTTGGTATTCACCTTGCTTGTATAATTCAAGGAGATCTTTTCCCTCGCACTTTCCTATCAGCCTCGTCCACTCAAGCATGTAGCTACCATCACCTAACATTTTCTCTTCATGCTCTCAAAATCTCAATACCCAAGCAAGTTTTTTGTCCTGCATGCGTAGTGTGCTACTCAGAAACGCTACTGAAATGTCGTAGCCTCTTCCCCTGCCTCCTCTACCTTTCAATTGAACTGTTTTGACCTAGTTTTTTTAAATACTTTACAGTGTATCCCTTCACCATATGATTATTCCTCAATTTTAATACTTGTACACAGTTAAGGGAGGGAAATTTACAACCATTGTTTCCTCAACTAGTAATCAGTCTAAATTTTGGGAAATTTTCTAGAAAAGGGAAGCCACTCTTCACTATCAGATTACTAGTGAGGTCTGACTCTTTGTTTCTTGGTCATCACCACTCCATATATCTAAATATTCTTATCCTAAACTATGGAGACTCCTCAGAAGAATAATTCACACAAGGGAGGTAATGTGATTAGAACTCAGCCTACATACATGCATCTATTTGAGGCAGAGCCCATGGATAGAGAATTTTTTTGAAGGGTGGGATGCCTCACTTTCTGCCAAAATATGCAAAGGGGTCATCCTGAGGTGACAAGGAATTTTGCCTTACATTTTGATGGCCTGAAGACCAAGTTAAGGGACCTAGAATTTGAGGTGTATGAGACCTCTATTTCAGTTGCTACAGGGATCCCTATCACTGGTGAGATTTGGTTTAAATCCATGGCCTTGGATGAAGCCTATGCCAAAGACTTCCATAAGCATGAATATAAAATTGAAAATCTTTCCAAAGGGGTAACAATAAATCATCTGGTTGGAGAATTTGATAAAATATTGAGGATCATTCATAGGTACTTAACGTGTGAAGGGAGGTTCAATACACTATATCAGTACCATATAAGGCTTCTACTTCATTTTATTGGAAAAATTGAAATGAACATTCCCTTCTATTTGCTAAGGAGAATAGGCAAGATGTCAGACATGGTTCAATCCGAGTCAAAGGTTTTGGATACTAGCATTTTTCATTCTAGGTTGATTAGAATGTTGGTTTTTGAAGAGATGAGAAAGAATAACATCTCATGGGAACACTTCATTATTGTTTCTCGCATGAAATTGGACATAACAGCTACTCCTCAGTCACAGATAGCAAGTCCTTTTTCATCCACCAATGTTTATCAAACATGTACTAGCAAGAAAAGAAAGAGAAGATTTCATGTTCAAGATCAAGAAGCCATCAAGGAGGTTGCAAGAACTGAGGAGGAGACCTATCATTCTCCACAGAGAGACCTTTCACCCCCTCCTGCACCAGAGTTAGAAGAGGTCCCTTCCTCTACTAAAACTACAACAAATAAAGGGAAGAAGCTACACTTCTCTTTATCTCCTTCATCATCTAGCACCAAGATCAGAAGGCCTTTCACAAGGTCTTCAGCTCTTAAAGGGGTTGTTGAAAAGCAGGTCCTACCAAAGGTCTCCATTCTAAAGAAGAAGAAAGATAAAGACAAAGGCATTGAGAATCCTATTGATATAGAAGAAGTAATCTATGTGTAGTAGGAGGAGGAAGCCATGAAAAAGCCTTTTGAGATTGTTCACATCACTACTCCCCCTAGCAT
Source organism: Picea glauca (assembly GCA_000966675.3). Lineage (NCBI taxonomy): Eukaryota > Viridiplantae > Streptophyta > Pinopsida > Pinales > Pinaceae > Picea > Picea glauca. Next base: position 162,543 of record JZKD02S1201877.1, read on the forward strand.
CCAGATGTTCAAAAGATTGATCAGGATATATAGGCTTCTAGTGCTTACTGTTCAGATTTTTGGGTTTTTGCAAAGAATTAAACCCTTCAACAGTAGTAGCATAGACATTTCGTAGAATTATGGTGCTACAGAATAGTCTATTTTTCTTGTTCCATCAGTATGCTACCTATAATGCTGCTAAATCTCCTAAGACTAATGGCATTGCTAACTGCTCGAGGGTGCTACCAAATCTGTCAATGTTGAAGTGATGGTGTTGCGAATTATGATGGCGCTACCAAATTGCACGTATACACACAGGCAGGTGATACTGAAATTTTAACAGAGAGTGAATTATACAAGTGGGTACTACCGAAAGTTTGACAGAGACACACAGGAAGGCGCTATTGAAATTTTGACAAAGGTCAAATTTTGCACAGAATACACACAGGCTTGGTACTACTCATTCGACTTGTCTATTTTTGAGGTTGTGCTAAAGAATCACATGAAATTTGGTAAAGGCTCGCTTCTTAGAGCACTACCAAATGATGATACCAACAGGTACCAGGAATCAAGGGGAGTCAAATTAGCATCTTTATTAATAACGATGATGTGGAGAATTGCAGAGATAGAAAATGGCAGCATAATGACAGTTACATGCCCCCTAAAGGAAACTTGGCAGATAAGGAGTTTCACATCAAAGGAAGATCAAGTCAGTTCAAAGATTGGTTGGATCAGTGACCAACATTTTCCCCTTTTATAGCACAGTTGTTAGTTTAAGTTGTTAGATGGAATAACTACCTGGATATTTTCATGGGAAGAAAGCCATCTCGCACCTCCAGTTGTTGCCTCCCCTTTTGTTATAAATAGATAGTCTAAATTATTTAGTAGGTTCGAATGGCTGAGCTAGGATCCCTTATGCTTTAATATTTTGATGAAGTTACTGTGAACTGGTTGTGTATTTGATTTGAGATATCTTGGTTAATAGAAACCAACTTTCTTATTCTATCTTATTTGCCTCTGATGTTGAAGTATTCATGCTTGAATGATTCACATGGATTGTTGTGGTGATATTATGATGAATGTTTGATTATAATATTATTATGATGTTTCTTTAGTGTCATTAAACTTTGAACTCAAGAAGATCTTGTGTTAGAGTTTTCTTCCTTAGGTTACTTGAAGACCTGATGTTTATAGCAACCTTTACATTCTTCTCACCAAAGTATTCCCTCTGTTCACCTTTACTCCCACTTACTGATTGAAGTTAGTCAAGACCTCGATTTCTCATGCATGCTAGCCCATATTTCTGAGTTAGAACATTATCATCTTGAGTCTTATCCATTTGACCCCTTAAAAACTCATTTACATTTACACATAACCTTATGGGTATTGGGCTTACCGTCCATGTAATCTGAGGGTGATTCCTAGTGCTAACAGGCTCAAGCGTAATATCTTTTCAACTAGAGTGAATTTATGGGCTCCGCCAACTTATTCCCTTCATAATATTCTAACTCATAGGCCCCTTTTTCTAGAACACGTCACACAATGTAAGGACCATGCCACATGGGTTTAAACTTGCCTGCCCCTAGTGGTTCTTTGGCTTGATCATACAAGAGGACCAAGTCACCCTCAGTGTACAACCGAGGATAGACAAACTTATCGTACTAGACCTTAACATGTTGTTTTTTCACCTCGATAGTCGTAGAAGCATCTTGACGTTTCTCATCAAGACTCTATAGGGATACAAGGCATCGCTCAAGATCGGAAGTATCAGGTAGGAGCGTGACTACCAACTTAAGAGAAGGGATTTCACATTCAATGGGTAAAATCAACTCCGCACCATGTACTAACTGGAAAGAGGAAAATCCGGTGGCAGTCTTGACTGAGGTTCAGTATGCCCAGAGTGCAGGATATAGCATGATGTGCCAGTTGGATTTACTCTGACTGAATTTTTTTTTCAAAATGGTCTTGAGAGACTTGTTAACAGCCTCTACTTTCCCATTTGTCTAGGGATAATAGGGAGAATAATGACCATGTTTAAACCCTATCTTAGTTTCTAGTTCTTCCATCATCTCATTCTGAAAGTGACTTCCATAGTCAGTGACAATCTCACTCAGGATACCGAGCCGGGCGATAATCTGATTGAATACGAAGAAGGTATACTTTAATCATTTTTCCAATATAATCATTTTTCAGAAATACAGTATTTGATTGCATGCAGCTTTATCATTCTAGCTTTGGATGGAGACAAGTCACTTGGACATTTCAATGTCAGTAAGTATGTTACTATGTCCTTGTACCAATTTGATGACACAAATTTCTCTTCGATTCGGCTTTCAGTTATTTGGTCCTCAAGTTCATTCACGTCTACCCACTCTTCCTCCTCCTGAGAGTTGTTTATCCCAAGAGATCTGCAATTGGATTCAACTAAAAGTTTAGCTAAGCCTTGTCCCTTTACTAATTTTGTCAGTTTAAATTCCAAGTCGAACTCTTGAATTTTGGCAAGCCATCTTCCTCTTTTGCCATAACTGTCTGCTTGAACCAAAATATCTTTTACAGAGCTAGTGAGTACATATGCAATCACCTTAGAATGTAAAACATAATTTCTGAAAGATTTTAATGCTTTTACCATAGCATATTCTTGTTTTTCCATTATATTATATTTGAGTTCAGCATCTCGGAGACTTTTGCTAAAGAAAGCTATCGGTTGCTCGAAACCTTCTTCATTCTTCTGAAGGAGTATAGCGGCGAGTGTGTGTTCATAGGAAAATGAAAAAATAAGAAAATCCTTGAGATAATCAGGGCTCACTAGTACCGGCACCTCACTTATAACCTTCATGATATGGGAAAAGGATGCTTTAGCTTCTGCTGTCCATTTTACTTCACTATTTTTCTTGAGCATATCTGTAATCAATTTCACGATTTCAGCGAAGTTAGTAATAAATCTTCTCAAAAAATTTATTTTTCCTAAGAATGATTGAATTTCTTTCACATTCCTAGGAATAACTATTGTATCTATAGCTTCTACTCTTTTAGGGTCAATTCTAATTCCATCACGAGATATAATGTGACCCAATAGCTTTCCTTCTTGCATAATGAAGTGGGACTTCTTAGGATTTAAGGATAGACCAAACCTGTGGCATTTTTCAAATGTCTGTTTGAGATGTGTTGAAGGAAAATCTCCCTCCGGATAGGTAGATCTCCTCAAAGAGCTAGAGTCTTAACTCTAAGACAGAAAGTGCTTATCATGGTCACTAAATTCCTTTTATATCTAGGTTAACTAGTGTGTAAGGGGGAAGGAGAAAAGAAGTACCTTTTACCGGTGTTTGTCCCTGCACGCTCTGAGTTGAGCTCCAATCTTTCGCTCCTCGATAAGCTCTCTAGACAAACAAAGTACGACCACTTCCTACTCTATCAAGATTAGTCTGAAATAGGTCTATCTACTAAAGAGACAAATTCATGTGATATTGAACAGGAATTAGAAAGAAACAGGCCAAGCAAATTATATTAATGAGGAAAAAACATTGCTTACAACCATAGATGAATTGCAACAGTTTCATCAAGTCCTCCTTGTCTACCCCTTGCTCAAAATATCCATGATCCAAATGATGATAGCTTCATTTATTTCTCTCTATGAGATCATAGGTCTCTTGCTTCCAAAATATCTTTGTGCCAGCATCACTTATAAGGTCATAAGTTTGGTGTGATTCTCCCTTTTCAGTCCTCTTTCACCATGAGAAAGATTGCTTATATATCCTTGGGGAGGCTTTAACCACTTGAGATATCCTTGGGGAGGTTGAGTATTTACCTCCTTCAGTTGAGGATCTTCCCTAAGATCATGGCTGGACCAGGGATTCGAATCCAACTTCCTTCCAAGAATGAAAGGATCCTTCCCCCATTCATCTCAAAAACTTAACTATTGCCCAGAATAGGCAGCGCTCCCTCAAAAGGGCCATCAGAACACTATAGTGCTCCCCAGTAGGCTTAATGGGGGCACCAACACTCCTAAAGACACCAACGCTCCTCCAAAAGTGCCAAAGAAGCTTTATAACGCTCCCAGACAGTGTAAGGGGGAGCACCAGCACTCCCAGAAGAGGTATAGGGGAGCACTCCCCTCCAAAAACTTAGTTTTTTGAATGTTTTCAGATGGAAAAAGGTTCATGAGCCCAGTTAACCTTTCCTCCTATTCCAAATCAAGTGTTTGACATTTGACAAGTGTCCTCCTGATGTCGTTTACATGCATGACATAGGCATCATGGCAGTATGCTTCCCTGAAACTTGCGACACTTGTGAGAAAAATGCGACACTTGCGACCTTTGTAATGATGACACTTGTGACACTATCAAAGTGAGTATTTTTTATGTGTAACAGATTGCCCCCCAAAGTATGAAGTTAGAAGATGAGAACTGATAACTGAAATGCTTTGTAGACTTTCAAGAAAGGGTATAGACACAAAGAACTGACAAACGCTGCACACAAACATCCAACAAATATTATGACATGTTCCAAACCCAAGGCAGGCATACCTATGCTTGGGTGATCAAGACTTGCAAGGTATGGCCGCCATAAAATACATTGCGGATCCATAATTGTATTGATAAAAAGGTATAGCCACTGAAAATACACTGTGGATCTATACTCTGATGACCTGAGCTGATCGTAGCCACGAAGAATACACAGTGGATCTACGAGATGACAAGACATAGCCACAACCAATACAAAGTGGATCTATGTAATAGTATATGTGTTATTGTTCAAGAGAAACTCCATCACAACCTGGGAAAAGTATATATCAAAGTGATCACTCAACCCAGGGTCTTCTTACCGATCCCGATGTAGTACAAATCTAACCATGTGAATAGATGTCCTGATGTCGAACATGGAAAAAACCACTTGATTACTGGTCAATGATGTAAACCGTTAACAAGTGCGAGGGAGATCACCATTAATGTAAATGATTCCCAAGGTACTCTAGTACATTCCAACGAATGTGAATGGATGAGCTGAAGTCGAACATCCGTGGAATCATCCGATCAGAGGTCAATGATGTAAACCCACTGTCAAATGTGAGGAGGCCCACCATTGAGGCATGCAGGTCCCAAAGTACTAACTGGTTTCTAAGTCTAGTTCCTGGATAATGTGTTGAAGTCGACAAGAATAGACTCGTCGAAGGAGGGCCTTGATGTATCCCCCATATACAACACGAAATGGACATAGAGATGTAATTGGTAGATCAAATGAACATGGACTGACACGGATATTGAGACAAGATATTTTTGATGGCTGACTCTTGAGGCAGATACTTCCCTTGAACACTGAGGCACAACAGCAAAAACATGACATGGACCAAAACTTGACGATGCAGTGGATGATGTGACTTACGTCAGGTGACCCAAATGAGTGAGAGAAACTCAAAGGATTGGCTCAGTGCAGAGGTTTAGTGGATTAATATGTCTACAAAGACAAAGTGTCATGTTCAAGGGCGACTCTAAGAGTTACTTGGTAATGTTCTCAAAAAACTACTTGGCTTGCTTCTTTCAATTTTTCCCCCATCCAGATAGACGAGTACCTCTTTTTAATTTAACGAGCTCGAGGAGGATAACACATGCTCGATAAAACTCACCTTCGGTAAGTTCCTCTTCCTTTGTTTAACGAACTGGAAGAAGTAAGGGTTCGATCCCGTATGGGCCTGTCGATGTTTGTTTTAGCAAGTCTAAAGACAGAAAACTCGAAGGTTTTTCATGATTATAGAGTCTGGAAAAACACTTAAAAGAGAACTCTCTCAGTTCCTTTTTCGTAAAGTAGTCTGACGAGACCGAAAAAGAGATAA